>PQWD01004376.1:0-39979 GCA_019425675.1 Leucinodes orbonalis
CGCAATCCGCACTGGACCGCGCGTGAACGACTAAGGCTTAACACACTAGATCGGACAATCGCACTGGGACCGCGTGAACGACGAAGGCCTAAACACACTAGATCGGACAATCCGCACTGGGACCGCGTGAACGACTAAGACCTAAACACACTTATGTGCACCTCGGAGGGGACGTTCAATGAGCTAGTGCTGATGATAATCTGTTTATAATTTTTAACTTGCACATAAGTCAGCTTATAATTAAACCATTTTTGGTTTTCTGTAGGACTATCTGCCAAGGACGTCTGTAAAGCATCACCATTTATGTTGACACCGTTCTATTTGTTCATAGCATTCGAAAGACCAGTTTATACAGGTCGTATCAAATATGGGTCACTCTCAGCGAATATTATACCGAGTAGCGACCTATTTACGAATCATGTTTCGGGCGTTTATTTTGTTGGTTAACAGATTTCGATAAGGTAAATAAATTCAAAGCCAATACTTTATATATAGTATGAGTTTATTTTGATATTATGATTTCATATGCAGATCAAATTAGTTTTATAAGTTTGCTAGCTATGCCAGTGGTTTTACACGCGGTATATTTTGTATTATTATGAAAAGCTCATGTCTGAAACAATCGTTCATTGTGAGGTGGGCGCTAGCATCAGCGACACAGTCTTTCGACTATTGCAAGTGTTAACATTTATTGTAACTTGAGGACTTTGGTTTAATAAAGATTATTATTATTTTGCTGCAGTAAAACGTAGCCTGTTAATCCAGCGTGTCAGCTTTATACATTATCCATACCATTTTTTAAAAAACACTGAACCGTTACGCGTATAAAGTGACACATACAAACTTCGTGATAGCGTACATGATAAAAAAAGTTCATACATGTTTTTACTGCCCGGGGATCGAAATGATGCTTGAATAGGTAGCTTGCCCTAAATTCAATAGCAAATATCTCATGAAAGTGTCATCAAAAGGCTGTTGCAGTACGATCCAAAACAATGATAAACAAAAGTGAAACTACATTTTCCATAGGCTCACTTCATATTCAACAATAAACATGACCGTCAGTCTGTCATTATGTCTATTATCAGAGACCGCGTGAAAGCTTGTCTAAGGGCTGCCGGCTGATCTCGATGTTAAATTGCATGGAATGACACAACCGCTTTCACTGTGAGGTGAGTTAATCGGGATCCGAGTTGAGAGATAGCAGTATACCACACCGTTAATACATGTTCAGATGCGAGCAGATTTGAAAAATTGCTATTCGATATAAAGATACTCGTACAAACGCGGTAGGGATAAACATTTTATTGGATTTTAGGAATGACACAACCGCTTTCACTGTGAGGTGAGTTAATCGGGATCCGAGTTGAGAAATAGCAGTATACCACACCGTTATACATGTTCAGATGCGAGCAGATTTGAAAAATTGATATTCGATATAATGATACTCGTACAAACGCAAGGATGAAAATTAATTGGATTTTAACGAAATGATGCACTGGTTGATTTTGATACCAAAGCTTTCTTTGTTGTTTTTTAGCTTGTTATATAGGGCCATAGATGCTTTTTTGTATTTGAATTTTACTTCTATACTCTTATTGTTTTGGTTAATTATCTCTGCATCATCATTATTAGACTGCAGTCTAACACTCCCTCACCAAGATCTGCCCAAACAAATTAAGTTTCACTACTAAAATAAATATAAATGTCTACTGACATTCACACAGCGCCATCCAGCCCTGATTTAGGCAAGAAGTTTGTAGAGTAAATAAATAAGTAATTAGAAAATACTTATGTACTTTTTTGAAAATACAACATGATAAACATTCAAACACTCAAACCAATACAAACAGAAATGTCCATGCACACAGTGTTTGTAGAGCCCGGGGACCGAACTCTGAACCCTTGGTGTAGTAGCTGTCGTCTCAACCATTACACCAAGTGGGTCCTCAAACATGTGAAGCACACAGCCCACCGTCAAGAAACAGTCGCTTATAAAACTCCGATGATCTCAAAGAAGAAGTTGCTTACTTTTGGTTGCTATAATCGTAATTTTTCTGCTGGTATGAGAAATGAGTGGACTACATAATGGAACATTAAAGAAGTGAACGGTAACGCTAAATTGATTAATTTCACTTTGGTTTTCTTTTCAGGACGCAAGAGGGCGAAGATGGTGAGAAAGCAAATGATTCAGTGTCCAGAGTTCCCCCCCACTGTCACATTACAATCAAATGTACACGAGAAGTAAGTTTTTAATACTCAAACATTAGATTACTAAAGTTTTTAATTTGGACCGACATCTTGTCGATTATAAAAAGCGGAAAATTGGAATCATGATTACAGCCTAAAATGTCCACTGCTAAACGAAGAGCTCCTCTAATGACTTCCACGAGGACCGATCCCTAGCAGTTGACATCCATCTGCTATCCATCTCCCCAACCTTCTGAAATCAGTCCATCTGGTTGGGGGTCGGCTTAAGGCCTGAAAATCAAAATATCTAGCATAAAATCATGGACCTCGATGTCCTGAAGTAGACAGCAATAACTTGAATATTGAGTGGTCGATGACATAATAAGCAAGTGGCTCGAAGATGGTTCTCAAACCAAAGGACATTACTGAACCATCAGCCGTGCAATGCAGGGCTGACCTAAGCGTAATTTAATGCTTGAGGAAAATTGGAAAATGTATGTACCCTTTTCGAGCTTTCAGCGTTTTAGAGGGGACAGTTGCCAATTATTCAGATGTCTGCTGGATAGTTTAACTTATTTCATTAAATAAATATATCAATCAATGAACCCCAAAAAGTCACAGACCTTCGCCGCTTAGCAATCTGCACTACATATCTAAATGGACTGTAACCTACCACCTAACTATCCTAAGCACCAGTGTTTGACGTACGTTTTTTCGACACCGACGTTCTTTCCAAAGCACTTAAAGACTCAAAGATTGGCAACGAACCGCGCCACTACACCATCGAGTCTACACAATCATCATCATCAGCTCATTAAACGTCCCCACCGAGGGGCACGAGCCTACCCGTATAGGGTGGGTGCTCTTAGGCCTTAGTCGTCCACGCGGGCCCAGTGCGGGTTGGACGACTTCACGTACAACCTTTGAATCTCTTCGAAGGCGTGCGCAGGTTTTCGATGATGACGATGTTTTCCTTCAGCGTAAGAGCGTCGGATAACGTACATATAATTTCGAAAATTCGAAAGCATAGTGGTACGTATCGAGATTTAAACTTCAGCCCACCCGGTAGGAGGGCAATAGTCCACACCATTGAGCCACCGACGCTCAATATTATAATAATATTATTGCCTACTAATTGCGCAAATGCTTCCAGATTGCAGGCTTCAACGGCCTCTCCGAGGCGGTCCGACGCCTGGACTTCTCATCAGCCGTCCGTGACGTGCGGAGGTTCAATTACATATGCGCCTTACTGGAATTGCTGTTGGGCGGCCAGCGATTGACCCATCTTCCTGGCGCTGCACAGAAGTTACTGCTGTCCATGTTGGAAGAGCTCGCAGATCAAGGTAAGATTCTACAAAGTACCTAATGAGCGTCGTTGAATACGTTTTATTTTCATCGTTGGCGCAAGGAGTTGTATGAGGAACAGCAAAACGGACCACGTGTGAACTGGCCCTAAGCCGACACCCAACTTTAAGGCGTTTCTGGCGGTCAAAGGGTTAACAGTTCGCTGCTGCACTAAGAGCCTACTTTATGATAGTAAAGCGTTCTCGAATTAGATGGCGAATCTCTTTACTTCGCAGGAGAAAGATGCCAGTACCTTTTTGAATGTTTCGGTATAATAAGAGAGTGATGATATCGTTCTCTTTGCAATATTTTAATCGTCATGGCACCAGTGGCGTGTACTTTATATTTGTAAATAAGCAGTGCATTCCCTGTGCGTCCAGAAAACTCGGAAAATCGCCAACATATTAAATGATTCCCGCTTATTCGCCCATTTTCCTCTACAGATTTGTAATCTTAGGCGATCTTCCGTTAACAACATCACTCAATTTGCCAATAATGTAAATTATTGTTTTTGCAATTAGTGTCACTTACTTTGCATCGCTACCTAGACGACTCAATACCAAGTCTACCACCTAGTGTCATTTCTGTGATGTCATCGGCAAGGGCGGATCCAGGATAGGCGCCAGGAGGGGGCCACATAGTGGTAGACAAGTTTATGTGTGCTGTCGCTGCATTCGGAACACTTTTATGGAATGTTTTGTGAGCATATCACGAATCTATCCTCTGTACATCACCGGTTGTGTCGCAGTGTCGAGATCCCAGCAGAACCTGAAGGCGCTTCGCGCGCTTGTCGAGTGTGTGAGTGCGCTGCGCGAGGCGGAGAGGCGCGCGTGCTGGGGCCGGCCGCTAGGGTCGCGCGCGCTCTGGGGACGACACGACCACGCCATCGCGCGGATTGCTTCTATCGCACAGGACATACGTATACGGGAGGTATGTACACTAGCATTCTCTCAAGTATCCAGTCCAAGGGCGGATCCAGGTTAGGCGCCAGGAGGGTGTCACATAGTAGTAAAGTTGAGAACTTATAAGGTATTTTGTTAATGTACGTTATTATTATTTGGGTTTTGAGGGCTATTCAGGCTTATACAGACCTGTAGTCACTTCGACCTATAAGATATTTGTGACTCGCTCCTCTCTTAGAGTTCATCTTAAAGTTGGGCACTTTTTAGGAAGTTCAGGACCCTGCCCAACATTATAGATTTGATGTCACTTGGGCATAGATAATAATTACCCAAGTGGATGTTTCGCTTCCATTGTAGAGGACCACAATTGCAGAGTAGGTGCATTGGTGTCTCTCTTCCGCGCAGAATCTGCAAGTTTCCGAGTCACTTAGCTTCATTTTGTGAAGGTGACTTTTCAGCTTGCAGTGTCCAGTAATGTACGTTAGCAAGTACTTAAAAATAGCTCAGGAGGAGGGTCACGACCCCATGACCCTCCTTCTGGATCCGCCATTTTAATCAACAGGCTTTAGGGTATTTAACCTCACCGCCAGGAATCAAGACAATTCGCCTTAAGGTGTCATTGGCGATCTATAATGAATTAATCTCTGAGCACTCTTCTTGGACATTTTCGCTTGCAAATTGCATGGTTTTCGTAATAAAGTCCTGGACATTTGTTCAGTCCAGGACTATAGCTGAATTTTCATTATTACGTGTTTATAATGTTTCTTACAAACATTACATGCTAAGGTACATAGCTATTAAGAAATATACACTAACCTCTCATTACAGTTAATTTGGTGTACCAAATGTTAGTCTGTGCCCACATGTTTACAGCTGCAGTCTAGGATGTATATTTTATTGATGAAAGTTAACTGTATTTGACTGTAGCTTGTTTTGTGAGCCATAAATAAATAAAGGGTTAAGGCTGCAAAAATCAAGCCATCGCGTGATTCGCCTCTATCGCACAAGACATGTGTATTCGGGAGGTATGTAAGCACGCAACTACTCTATAAACACAACACAGGGTTAACCCTTTAACCGCCGCTGACGTATATATCCAACAGAAACAATTGCTTTTCTATTGAGTCTGGGACCCTGGCGGTTAAAAGGACAAGCGTTTCTCTCGCTCTCTCTCATACACACAGACACAGGCCGATGGGCTAGTGCGCTCACAAATGCACACTAATATTCTTGAACGCACACACACAGACACACGACAACCAAAGCCAAGACAACCACGCAAACAAACGCCACGAAGAACACAATTGACATTATTGAGTATTCTTGATTGTGGTCTAGGTGTTTTATATTTAAATTAATATGTATTTACCAAAGAAGTAGGTAATGTAAATATAATACGTAAAAGGTTTTTATAAGCTTTCTAATTGAGACCAATTATTTCCAGCCTGGTCCAGAAGTGGTGCCCAAGCTGCACGATTTGCCTGAAGAGTGCATCAGAGAAATTCTATTGAGGATAGCGGATCACAGGGATTTAGATGTGAGTTAATTTTTTATTTATTGATTCATAGTAGATGCAACCGACCAAAAAATACTATTATTTGTTCGTAAAACTTGTTGACAAAAGACATCAAAATTTTATTTGGTGTCACAATTTATTCAACTGATATTGCATTTTGGTAATTTTCGAGGGAATTTGAAAACAGACACTTTTTAATTTAACAAAATTGTACTATTTAATACAATGATATGGAAAAAAAATATTAGGATAACAGCCAAGATAAACACTGGTACAAAATCAGAGACAAACATTACATTGGTATACAATTTGGGTGTCTTCAAGTCGAGAGTAAATAGGTTTCTTCTAGGTCAGCGTGCTTCGTCCTAGACATCGTCGATGTTTAACACCAGACAAGGCGTAGTCAAACGCTGGCCTATTTAATGTAAAAAACTTAAAGCTAAATGTCATCTTACTTATAGGTTGCCACGGCATTCAATGTGGAGTATAGTACGAAAATTACCAATTTTACAAATATAATTGCAGATACCGAAGAATTAAAGAAAATAAAAATTTAACTATCTCCTTTTTTTTATTCAGAATAAAAAGGTATAGGTATGTTGTAATAACATTTAAGTAGATTTTTAAATAACGTACATACCCATTCCCTAGCTACAGTTTTTTTAATTAAAAAAATATACCTCCAGGCAGCATCATCAGCATGGAACGTAATGGCTTCCGTGTGCTCGGAACAGCGGATATGGCGCGAGTTGGTCACCTTCCACTTCACGAGGCAGCAGATAGACGGCGTGCTCGGCAAGGACAAGGACAACGACAGCAAAGACATCGACTGGAAGAAAACCTTCCATCAGCTTAGGAAGTAAGCCACTGATCGTTTGGTTTTTTCAAATAAGTTTCATCATCATCAGCTCATTGAACGTCCCCACCGAGGGGCACCAGCCTACCCGTATAGGGTGATTAGGCCTTAGTCGTCCACGCTGGCCCAGTGCGGGTTGGACGACTTCACGCATAACCTTTAAATCTCTTCGCAGGCGTGCGCAGGTTTCCTCACGATGTTTTCCTTCACCGTAAGAGCGTCGGATAACATACATATATTTTTCGAAAATTCGAAAACACATTGGTACGTGGCGGGATTTGAACCTCAGTCCTCCCGGCAGGAGGGCGACAGTTCACACCATTGAGCCACCGACGAAATAAGTTTCAGTTATATTTTATTTACTTAGGCGCGTATTCTAGAACGAGATTCAAGCGTTGATGTTTACTTATGTAGAGTGAGAAAGGTTCAAAACGATAAATAGTACCTTCCCTTTCTAACTCAATTTAAGTAAAGTTTTTCTATACTATTGCTATTACTAGGTGGTAGACTGAGTACTAAGTTGTCTAGGTAGGTACCACTGCAGTGCCAGATATCTTCCCGTGAACAGGGGTGTTATTCACGTGTTTGGTATGAGGGTTTTAAGGCTGAGAGCCATCTGCGCTCGCCAATTGCCCGGTGAAGCTGTAAAGGCCATCTGCAGCCAACAGCAGTAGTGTTCGAAAAAAAACAGTACGTAAAATATCATCATTGCAGCCTTATTATGTCCACTGCTGAACGAAGGCCTCCATAATGATTTCCACGCCATTGCCTAACAAACAAACAAAAAATCTTTATTCAAATAAATCTGTTACAAATACTTTTGAATCGTCAATTGTTATTGTTATTATATTTTTTATCACTCTACCACCGGTTCGGAATAAATAGGATCTTCGAGAAGAGCCGGCAAGAAACTCGAGTAACTCTTTTAAACTTTTTATATCAGTGGTTACAGAGTTTTGCTATTTACCTACACATAACTTTACAAAAATTTATTTAAAAGATTTTGTAACTGGAACACTATGTGCAAAACCACACATCTTTATCCGATAAATATTTTCTGACGCCCTATAATATATTCATTATATATATAAATAAAAATATGTTAATGTTTATTTTAGAGTAAAGTAAAGTAAAAATTTATTCAGAAAACAATTACATTCATTGTTAAATACAATTAAAAAAAAACAATTTTAAATTTATGCAATTGCACTGAATGGAAGCCTACTCAGCGTAGTCAGAATAACAGTTTCTACATTGTTTTTATTTTAGATTATACGGACTGAGGGAGGACGCTCAGTATGCTGAGACCCTCTCGTTGTGTCGGCACTGCAAGTGTCTTTTCTGGCGGTCGCTAGGCCATCCTTGCATTGCAGACCAGGTAATTTATTGCTATTATAGAAAACTTATTATCGTCCTCATTACCGCTTTCCTAGAGTCCTAGTTAACGCAGCATGTATTTCTTCTGTTGTATTCGTGAATAAGATCACTTTTGTTATACTTTTCCTGACACTTTCTATCTATCATCATCCATATATAATCTTTGTCGCAGTGGGCCAGTCACGTATGTCGCCATTTTCCTGATAGCCATAGTGTGTTTTAAGGCCTCTATATACTGTAAGCAGTGGGGCTATATAGCCTTTATGTATTCTGCGACACAGCTTATATAACCAAATCAGTAATTATTGAACAATGGGTAAACTATTTTTTAATATAACTATATTTTAAAAAATATATATAAATTGAGGAACCATATGGAGTAATGGTTGAGACGTCAGCAATTACACCAAGGGTTCCGGGTTTGATACCCGGGGCGGTAAAAATATTTGAGTGCGTGAACACGCCTGTTTGTATTGGTTTTAATGTTTCAATGTATTTACAAAAAAAAAGTGTACTGTTTATCCGTTGTTAAGGCTCATATACCATAATCCTCGCTTAAATTCGGGCTAGATGACGCTGTGTTAATATTAGTGGATATTTATTTATATATTTTTTTATTTAAATATAATTTGAAATAATTTCAGTGTCCCGAGTATCGTGAACGTTTGAAGGAGGCTGGTGGACCTCTGCCACCACACCCGGTGCCTCCGGCCGCTTTCCTCAAATTCTTCTCGCTGTGAGCTCGTACAACGTCCACGTCGCACAAACACTGAAGTGGCTTTTTAAACTGGGACAATTGAGAGGGTAGGTAAAGAAAAAATATCTGTGGTTCAGTTATAAATAAAATGATAAAAAGGTTAAGAAAAAATATCTATAGTTCAGTTATAAAAAAATGATAAAAAATATATATTGTCTCTGGTTGAGTTTTGTAAACTATGGAGCTAGCTTTTGACTAAATTCTATAAAACTATGATCAATCTACCAACACAAGGTGTTCTTATAAAAAATAATAACAATGTTTAGTAATCAGTTTGGAAAATATAAAAATAAGGATTTCAAAAATATCCGTCTTTTCCTAGACCTTTTGAATATATCAAATAAATGTTGCCCAGTTTAAAAAAGCCACACTTAGCCAGCCAGTTACATGATATACAATTAAAAAAATATATTGCCAAAATTAACTAAAATTTTCCCCAATGTTCTTCTTAATTAAGATGGTTTTTAGATGTATCAAAATTATTCAATACATAATTACTGATAACTTGTTAAAAAAAAAGAAATAACAAAAATATATCTGCCCACATTATTTTCATAAAGTAGATAATGTAGGAGACTAATAGTAGCTAGGTATTTCTGTACATCTAGAACAAATATCAAAGTACTATGATTACCTTTACTCATTTAACATGTAAATGTCTCAAGATTTTTCTGATGAATAACTTTGACTACTCTAACTAGAGCCATAAGTAAAAAATACAAATATAAAATAAAGCAGAAATACATAAAAATACTACTCCATCCACTTGAGTCCATTTTTGAGCTAAATGTAGATGACCAAAATTTATTTTACTACATTACAAGACTCAAAAATCTCTTTGCAATGTTTCAAATAATTAACCGTAATATATGTCATACCCCTAGTACATAGTAAACATCCGAAGGTTAGTAATCAAAGAACTGAAATCTGCAAAAAAATATCTGGCTAGGCGTACATAATATGTATGTTATTAATTCTTAAGGATATTTATAAATGCCTATATGAATTTGTGCGTCAAAGGGCAGCTCTACTATTAAGGCACTAACAGAAAAGCAGCCGTTTTAAATATACGGATAAGCCTGCTACGGTTCAGTCCCTAAACTATCATACCATAGACATGGAGTATCATAGACTGTTGCCTTTTTCTTTTTTTTTTGCAAACTGCTGTTTACAAAAAAAAACACTGTGTTTATTTGAAGGGTTAAATGAACCAACGGCGGATCCATGGGGAGGATCATGGGGGTCATGACCCCCCCTCCCCTTGAGCTATTTTTAAGTACTATACTAACGTACATTAACAAAAGACCTTATAAGTTCTTGACTACTACTATGTGATCCCCTCCTGGCGCCTAACCTGGATCCGCCCTTGAAAAAAACTCAGAAAAATTTATATATTTTTAAATGCAACCCATTAAGTATGTCTCAGTTTATTTCCTCCATGCCTATGCACTTCGAACATTAGGACCTGAACTAAAGGAGCCTCGTTTTGCTGTGATATTAAAAACGGACGTGGAACAAACTCGGAAATATCCGAATTCGATCTCGGGCAAATGGCCTACATTCTACAAATGTGTAAAGGTCTTAACTATTAGGGTACCTATTTTAATGTGTTCCATTTTATATGACATGGAAGAGCTTGGTTATAATATTGTTAGAGTAATCATTTTGCTTTTAATAATTGTAATAAGTAATTGCTTTTTGAAAGAATTTTTTGTTACAAACAGAACTGAATGGCGTTCATAGAGCCACAAATTTCCTATAATAATTTAATTTTGATTTGAAATTGAATGCGTGTAAATTGTATATTTAGCTATATTTAACGTACATAAATTTAACAAGTGTTCAGGTGTTTACCAGTGAATTAAAAGAATCTAATGTGCTACCAAATAATCTTTTTTGTTGTTAATTGATATTTTATGTTTCTAATTTTTAATTCCTTTTTTCTTTATGGCATAATCACTAATGCTTTGAAAAACTTTGTGATATTTCCAAAATTGTTAAGATGTAATCAATTCGTGTTTGTGTTGTTTGTTGTTGTTTGCACCTATTGCTAAATAATAAAAAAAATAATGTTATTTCTAAAATGTCATCTCACACTCTGTACCTACTAAAAACTTATCTAAGAATAAAAATAACTTACCATAATCAGACTAATTTATGCTGTTAAGCCATCATAATAAACACATAGAAAGAAAACCATACTTTGAAACCATAACACATGTTCAGCCAGATTATTAGTAAACAATTGATCAATTAAATTTTAAAGCGTTTTAAATGGTCAAAATGGCTAATACAATAAGAACTGAAGGAAATATTAATTTGACATAAATGCAATGCATTTAATCCGTCTACACTACTCGGGAAGTTGCCCGATGTTAGACGAATACGATAGTGTAGAGGCACTTCGGCTTACTCAATGATATTCTGTATATATAAAGGTAGATACGTCATCCGTGCCTCAAAAACGAACCGCCGAAGAGAGTACAGTTTGCACTCTTTTGTTTAGGTAAATGTGTTCGAAATTCGAAATATGTGTATGTTTGCTGTACCTGCATTCGGAACACTTTTTTCGATTGTTTTGTAAGCATATCACGAATCCATACTTTTTTACATCATTGGGCTTACTTCGTCCGACTTTGCCTAGTCTCGGGCGACTTCCATTTGCTGTCTGTTTTTGGACCGAGTACACTGCTCGGCCGGTCTCGGACTACTTCGCAAGAAACTTTACGGGTAGTGTATAGCACGCATTAGATTTTCAAAAGTACAGAGGCAGTGAATTGTATTCTTGAAATAATTTTCTATAAATGTTAATCATAACTCAATGAGTGGTATTTAGTTAGTTCCTTTCTAGCTTAAGGTATTGGCATAATCTTAGAACTTTCACAACTGCACTGCATTACTTAAAAAAAGTACTGCATTTAAGGTGTGTTATCATTTCGTATTATTTTAAACATTAAAGTGACTCGTTATAAATGTATTATAATCTGAATTAACATAGATAATGTAAGGCGGCTATCAAATAAGAAAAATAATATTTTACTACAATTTCATATAAACATAGTTTCATGGCATATTTGTAATAATATTTGTGAACGTAGAGCTTCTAATGTTTGTAAGCTATGGTCTAAAAATGCATTTTGATTGTCATTTGTTGGGAATTTGTATCTAAATAGTATAGCTGAAAGTAATGGGGCCTAAAATAAGGTCCTGATAGTTTACTATCTGTCACAGTAGAATTCAATGTGATTTGTTGAAATAAAAATCAATTTAATGTAGAAATACTTGTAAAAGATAAATGTTCATAATTTATTTTATGGAATTTCAGTAGTAGTAGTATAGATACCTACATCTATGACACACTTTTTGCAAAACCATGAACTTTCTGGTGTTTGGTATATTTTAAAATAATTGAATAACTATGCTACTTCAATCAAATGTGTCAAACGTGATTCATGATTTTATAAGCATGCCATTTGGTTGATAATGTTAGCAACTATGATTCTGCAAAATTATTTAATTTTGACCAGGTTTTAAAATTAAAGAGATGAAATAAGATAAAACAAATGTTTTCAAGTTGCTAATATTTTTTTAATTAAAATTTATATACATTTTCATAAAAATATTCACTGTATCATGTAGTGTAGTTGTTGATATTGTGATATTTTAAGATAAAATTAATGATAAGTGTTTGATAGTCCCCGGATACTAACCAACATGTTGCTACATATCACTTGCTGACAAAATATTTTACAGTGGTATGTCCACAATTCTAGAAGCATAGTCAAATGCTTTTGTCCAATCGGTATGCTCTACGCACGGCGCACCGACTTCCTGTACTCGGTCGGCCGGTCCTATTTAAGTCAGCCACGCAAGTTTTAAAACATCTATTGAACAGCATAAAAATATTCTGGCAATGAAACTGATGAATGAAGTACATCATAATTCGTTTGCAAAGAGAGCAGCTAGCCTTACTCTACTAAACACTAAAATAAGTCATACAAGATGTGCACATCATAGGATTTGGACATATTACGTAAGATCTGTTTGAAGCTGTGAGGCCAATTGCAAAAAGAAAAATAAACCATGCAAGTGTGAATAATAATTGATGTACTACAGTTTTCATATTAAAGTATTGCTAATCATTCAAATGCAACCAGTTGAATGTATAGTTATGGAAATATAATTTCTGGGCTGCCGAAGATTCATGACAAGCCTTATGTGTACTAAAATCTTGATGCCTTATTGTTATCATATCAAAGGCATTTAGTGTCAGCAAATATGTTAAAGGTTAATGTTGCTTATTGCAAAGTTTTGCCAGAGTAAGGTGGAGCGTGATCAGAACAATGATATTATCTTGTTGATTGTTGACTCTTTTACTGACTCAGGGCCCTTTCTAATGACTTATCATTGAGTTTCAGATGTATCTGCACAGTGGGCTAATGCATAATCATGTGGCCAGAATCTGATTTTCTTTTTAGCAGGATACATGAACAGATAAGCTAGTTTGTTTTTTAAATTACTTATGCTCAGCCCCATATAGTATTGTAAAGGGTAAACTTGTTTGTAACAGATAAATACTTATATTTGCGATCAATGTTTTACACCTCTGTATTCTGGCAAAGCTGTTATGAAGTACAAGATATTCAAACTATGAGTAGGTCCAATGGTAAATGCAGCTTACACACTCAATTTAGTTATCTGTGATGAATTATGTTTGTTTGTACTTGGAATTGTTTTTTTTCTTGTGTTCTGTCTGTATTCACTATATGATTGTAATTTGAATAAAGTTATTTTGAATATGGACATTTTATTTTGATTTTCCCCTGTTTTCTAAATGGGTCTCACAAAATTTTGTTTCAGAATAAAAATACAAGAATATAAACTGACATTCACAGAGTGCTACCTATCCCAAATTTAAAGATGGAGCTTGTAATATGGGTACAAATTAAAGATAGAAATGTCTTTACCAATACAGAAAGACTTGTCACACAAATTTGTATTGGCAGGGAAAAGAGCCCGGTACCTTTGGTGAAATAACATCATTTCAACCATTACACTATACATGTTAAGAATATTATACACAACCACCAACCACTTCTGAAAGAATTTAATTTTTTTAGATAAATCTATTGTTTGCCTGTCTATCAATTGAGTGGTTTGAAATTTAGAAAGTTTAAGTGTACATTATAGAGTTGAATGCTTATTTATAGTACATTCATTAACTATAACATTATATAAATATATATGAAGAATGTTAGGCAAGTTCACTTTTAACTTTTTCGCAATGCCGCACCAAGTCTTTTAATTTATACACCAAATCGTGCAACTGCTGGCTTCCGCAGGTGAATATCACATCACGGCCAGTATCCGTCTTCAGTATCACAGTATACTTCAAGTTGTCTGATCCAACACCAGGAAATTCGTAACAACCTCAGTTTCCATTCCACATCAACAATATTAGGTAAAATCCCAAATCCGGTAGTTTATTAGATTCCATTTTAAAGTTAATCTATTTGGATATCTAGATGCTTAGATAACTTCAAACATAATTGATAACAGCAGAATAAATAAGATTATTTTTTACATTAATGCATGAATAAAACAATAGCCAAAATTTGTTTACTTTAACTGTCAATGTCAATTTGACATAAACTTTTTTAATACCTACCACACAGAATTCACGTTTAATGCCCATGTTTTTCAACTTCAGAAATCAAGGATAAATCTATAAATGTTTTCATAAAATGTTTCACCAGTATGCAAAACTATTCACATATTTTGTTTAACATCCTTGTTCAGAGGAACATCTACTTATTTTCTTTCAATGGTAATAAATAACAACTTAGGAAAAGCTCCTTGACTTGTAGTTAACTTACATTTGCAACCAGTAATATCATCATCAGCAGCTCAATTATAACGTCCTCACCGAGGGGCTCGAGCCTATCCATAAAGTGTGCATGGGCCTTAGTCGTCCACGCGTGTCCAGTGCGGATTGGCCGACTTCACGCACAAACTTCGTAGGCGTACGCAGAATTCCTCACGATGTTTTCCTTCACCGTAAGATCGTCGGAGCTACTTAGGTCATAGGTCGTCTCGTAAAGTCTTGATTGTAAATGTTTAAAAACATCTAAGTACAAATAAATAGCTGGATTGTTTATAAAATTACTAGTCAACTATAATTATGTGAGTTGTCTAATATAGAAATACCTAATGGTTGCCATTTGAAATAAATATTCAGAAAGCCATTTAGCTCCAAACTAAGCATTATCCTTTAATATGGATACAAAACAATGGAGAAACCTTAAAAAAATGATTTTGTAAATAAATACAATGACATACATAATATACGTAGAAAATACCCAGACCAATACAAAGAGACATGTTCAAGCTCACAGATGTTTATAATAACCGACGTCTCAGCCATTACACCAGATGGCTCATCAATCAAAATAAAAATAAATAAATGAGAAGCTGAAGAAAAAAAGACCAATGATTTGTTTATATTTTATTATCAAATTGTTAGTATATTAGACAACTTTATGAAAGTTGTTACATCAAAAATATTAATATATTTATTCATTTGTCTTCATAATTATTTATTACATTATATAAATTTAAGGCATCAAATATATTGTAATTTATTAAATATAAGGCACAAACATATATTTATAAGCATAGAATTTATTAAAGATTTCCGTTTATTCATAATACAAAATCACATTATTTCAATTGCAGCGCCTCCTATCTTGACTTGAATTTTTTTGTAGGTAGGTACTAATTTTGAATAATAAATTTTATAAAGAAGCACTAACATAGAGTAATTCATTGCTAATTGAAAAAATACAACATATTCGTATTACTAATGACAAACGTGAGTTATAAGTTAATTTAATTTCATTATAAGTTAGTTTTTAGTCAAAATATTACATTCGATACCTACGTGATTTACTTGAATTAGTTTTTTAAGGCCTACACATTACAAACAACTTACTTTTATTGTTAACTGGCAGTAACATAAACTCACAAAGAACTTACTATGTGCACTGTGTTATACCACAGTATAACGTTAAATGGAACGTAAACTAATTTATCTTAAAAAACTTTATTTGTTTGACATTATTACTAGTATTTAAAATATACTCACAGAGCTTCATTACAATAATGCCTTAAGCGATGGGCAAATAAGTATTATGAACCAATAACGAACACACAAAAATAGAATAACACAATCACTTCTATGACTTGCATTATGGATGTTTCATCCATTAGTTTCAAAAACAATCTATCGCAGTCCTCTGCTAGAGATAAAATCTGCTGTTCGTTTAAAATACTTTGTACGCGGCAATCATATTACTATTGTACTAAAAATGTGCTTGTAAAATTATTGAAAGTTGGAAATATGAGATTCGAGGGTATGTTAGTATGTAGGATTGAGTATTAACGTCTTTGGTACAGAAAGTAGAATGGACAAAATTTTAAAAATATGTTTTTTTTACAACAACATGCCGAAATAACTTTTATGTTTCAAAAACTTGTGGGCAGTATCTATGATTGATAAATTTGACAGTATTTCATATATTTTTCGTTATTTTACTTGCTTAAAGCCTATAGCCAAATATTGTACTTTTAAGTAGCCAAACCGCTTTATGTTATATAAAAATATAATACTTGTAGGTTGTTCAGAAGCACAATGTATATATTGTCAAATAATAACCTCTGCATTATACTCTCAACCAATAGATAAAGTCTTAAAGTATATATATTTATATGTATAAATTATATTACAACTATCATATATACAAGTACTTTTATAACCTTGCTTATCAGGTTACCCTCAGAAGCTAATGCAAATACATTATTGATAACAAAACGATTATCAAGCAATATATAAAGTTTATTCGTTATAACAAATATTAATCAGAAACGTGAAAGGGCATCACACTCCACCAAAGTTTAACATCGTCACATTTATTCAGACATTAGTAGTATATTAATTTTCTATTTTCCGGTTATTGTTTAAATATTTTCTGGATACTTTTCAGCTTTAAAAATTAATATTGTCAAATACAAATGAACATACACAGGTTTCATTGTTATAATTGTTCTCTTACATCTATCACTTTTTACGCAAGCACCGATCCTTTAGTAAGATTAAGATTTAAAAAACACAACCTAAATATTAAACAACAATTCAATACTGGCAGTTTTTAATATTAATTGGGTATAAGAAGTGTTTATTTTATTTATTAAACAATATTTATGTCACAGTTTTAGTTTTACAAATTAATATACAATTCCTATGAATAGTTGAAAAAGATTAACTAAATAGCATCTTGTTATATGAAATAACATTTCTTGGTATGGCACCCACATCTCACTGCATCATAAAGTTTGTCATATTATATATAGTTTTAATCCCGTTACAAATACAATTATTTGCGTGTCAATAATATTAAATTGTCCGAAACAAAAAAAGAGTTAAATATGTAAACAATGCATTTTTATAAACTTTTAGTATAAAAGTATACTTTTCATAATTATAAAAGAAATATATCCAGTGAAGAGAGATCTTTATAGGTTACACACACATTGTATCATATTTTCTTATTCCCTCATTATGTAGTAAAACTACGTATATATTCCAAAGAAAAAATAAATTAAATGAAAAATAAAATAAAAAATGAAATCATTTTACAGTCAACTCCATCTAGTAGTTTGCATTTTTTATAACCATTCAGAACATAGGCTTATATTCATATGTATAGCGAACAGATTTAGAATAAGTTTGGTCGCTCAGTATGACTACACAAAATATAATATTATAGACAAATAATGAATTGTTAATGGAATAACGTGTATTCTTCAATATCTGTATAATATTAAAAACATAAATTATTATTTTAATGTTATCGAAATCCTTGAATGAATCTTATTCATGGGCCAAATAGTGGCTCGTTTTCGATTGTTTAAAATCTATAAATCATACGTTACATGTATATTTTATTATAACTTTTCTTTCACTTTTTGTGCCCGAGATTTAGTAATAACAGACTCTCAACTCAATAGCCTTTCTGATAAGTTATAAAAATCGTTATCTACATACGCATAACATCTACTCAGCGCTTCATTTTGTCCAAAATGGGCAGTATCATCTCGAAAGTGGGCCGCTTACCGGGGTCCTCGTTCATGCATATCTTGATCAATTTCGCAATGTGCGGCGACACGCCGGGCGGGATCGTCACCCTGAGACCTTCGAGGGCGATCTTCATGCCGCACTCCATTGGGGACAGGTCCGCGAAGGGAATCTGACAAATAAAGGCAAAGGGTACAGACTCGTAATAGTTCGAGACAAGGAGTAATCACCATCATCGTGGTGATCCGGTACGTGTTGATGTGAATAATCATATTCATTCATTCACTTGTATTCTTGTATATACTTGAATTTAAGGAAAGCATAAATCATCATCAAACTCAAACTCAAAAATGTTTTATTCAAATAAATCATTACATGACACTTTTGAATCGTCAAGAAGTTATTTTTAATGAATCATTTAATGAATCATCATTGTGATGATCCGGTACGTGCTGATGTGAATAGGGTACAGGGTGCTGGGTACCTCCTCGTGTCATCGGCCTCGGGACTGACTGCGAGTTTTTTTTTTACTTTCAACCTTTGACTTTGACCCTAAATTAAGTAAGCCTATAATATGGATACTAAACAACGGATAACATACTTATATACTTTTATGTAAATACATACATATTATACATAGAAAACACCCAGACCAATACGTAGTAGTTTGTAGTATACTGGTGCTATTCATTTTGTACTTTTAATGACGCTTAGGAACAAAATTTCAATGAATAATTTTATGTCATAAATACAGCATGCTTCAACGTTTGTGTCATTTTTTGGTTGATATTTCTTCGTGATTGTGCCTCTAGTTAATTGTTTATCTTAGATTGCATGCTAGGTGACCTTGTATATGTTTGGGGATAAAAGCGACCCGGGACGTGACAAAGTCAAAGTCAAAAACATTTATTTCAAATTAGGCTTACAAAAAGCACTTATGAACGTCAAAAAATATACAAAAATAAAATAAAAAACGATTAAAATACTAAACTAAAAATATGAGTTTTGATGCTTTGAAAAAAAAGCGCTTCAGTGGTTTGGCCTGTTGACGGTAATGTAAATAGCTTTTTTATGTTACAAAGTAAACAGGGCGGTCAGAACGCTTACCTGATGGTAAGTGATACCATAACAGAGCGCCACTGAAAGAGACCAACAAGTGATAAATTATTATCCTCCATCAATGCCGCACTGCGCCCGTCACCCGAGACAACAGATATTTGGTCTCTCATACCCGGTAATTCACTAGCTACAGTGCCCTCATCCCGAAACACAAAAGTGCATATCACTCCTGTTTCACGGGACATCTGGCACTGCGGTGGTGCCTACCTAGACGGCTCAGTACCGATTCTACCAGTAAGTAAGTTGTATACCTGTCTCGTAGCGAGCTCCCACAGTAGCACAGCATAGCTCCACATATCTGCCGCTTCAGCGTTACGAGACGCCGGCCGCTTACGTAAAGCCTCTGGCGCCGACCACGCCGGAGAATATTCGCGACCGCGCTCTTGGAAAGAGAATTTCGCGTCCGCCATGTTAATGCGAGCCGTTAGGTCCTCGTCGATCTGTAAGTGAACACACATGTGTTATCAATAGTGTTGGCGATTGATAGCCAACTATCGATAGGGTATCGATAGTTAGCAAAACCAATAATGTCGATAGGGCAGCGGCGTGCACTCCATATATGAAATTAAGCAGTGCATACCCTGTGCATTAGACAACTCGGAAAATCGCCAGCATATTGAAATGATTCCCACTTTCCTCTACAGATTTGAAACCAAAGGCGATCTGCTGTTATCAACAGCACTCAATTGGAATTTATTGTATTTGCGATTAGTGTCACTTACTTTGCATACCCTACTCATAATCTTTGTGCACGCCACTACGATAGGGCTTTCGACACCATCGATAGCACTGTAAGTATAATACTAATATTATCATCATCAGCTCATTATACGTCCCCACCGAAGGGAACGAGCCTGCCCTTAAAGGGTGTATAGGACTTAGCATTTTGACTGTCCTGTCGATTGGTAATATTAAAAAAAATGTCAGTAAGTCACCTTTGAGTTATACATAATCTACTGCAATAATTTGTTCTGTATATTTATTTGTATTATCCCTTAGCCAATTCAAAAAGTCATGTATTTTACTATTAAAAGAATGAGTTGTAGTTATTTTATATAACGTAATCTTTGTATTTCTGTTATTTTACGACATTTGCGCTTGTCAATTTAATTTATCTCGTAAAATGAAATGAAAAAAAAAAATCATATATTCAATTTAGTCTTTACAAGACACTTGAATCGTCAAATTAATAATAAATTTTAAAACTAGTTTGAATCTACCACCGGTTCGGAGAGTTGATCCTACTGAGAACAATGAACAACGAGGTTGGTCACATAACAAATACTTTTTGTTAAACTGTATTAGTATTAAGTCTTTATTATGTGATTGTGTTTTGTTCGAAATAAAAAGAAAAAAAAATATTAATAGGAATTGTCATTTGTCATTCATTCATCGTCGGAACTGCAAGGCAGTGGAATGATCTCCCTGCGTATGTGTTTCCCGATACATACAATTTAGGGGTCGTCATCATCATCAGCTCATTAAACGTCCCCACCGAGGGGCACGAGCCTACCCGTATAGGGTGATTACATCTTATGCTGCATAGTCACTTTCCATCAGGTGAGATGGCAGTCAAACACACTAAAATTTTTAATAAGAAAGTCAAAGTAAAAGTTAAAACCTTTTATTTCAAATTAGGCTTACAAAAAAGCACTTCAAAAAATATACAAAAATATAATAAAAAACAATAAAAATACTAAACTCAAATATGAGTTTTGATAAAAAAAAAGGATAAGAGTTGATTCTACTGAGAACAATGAGGTTGGTCACATAATAAATACTTTTTGTAAAACTGATGTAGTCCTGGCCGTTTTCGACAACGCTACTGAAATACTGGAGCAGCTAATTAAAAAGTTATATTTATAACCAATTATTATTTATGCAAACAATTAGCATAAAAAATTAAGGCTATTGCCCTGCCCTCTGATGCGCTCTCTGTTGTAAAACTACAGTATTAAGTCTTTATTAATATTACTAAAAGTATCACTCACCATAATATGCTTGCTGGTCAAACTGTACAGCGGCCACGAGGGGTCCCGTTGTAATGAGTGCAAGTAGGCCATCCCGGCCGCCACGTCCCGGGCCAGGCGGAGCGCGGCCAACGCGTCCACCACCACGCGGCCACCGCCGCCACCGCCGCCACCGTGCAGCAACGAGTGCAGCGACCCCACGACATGTACTGCGACACCACCAGCAGGGACGGAGCCGACACGCAACAACCCACCTACGTACCAGTCAAATGTAGTAAAATATCAAAAATATAGCCAATAATTGGGATACCATCAGTAAAGATAGCGCGACGAGACAGCACAACACATACGTAGTAGTAAAATAAATAGAAAACTTGGATACCACCTGCCAAGATGGCGCCGTCACGCAACTATTGGAAAGGTAAATATAGTAAAAGACAAAGAGCAAACAAAAATGGCGCTGAGACACAGCATTCCCCCTATGTACAATTTTTTTTTTTTTTAAATACATTCATATTACACATAGAAAACATCCAGACCAATACAAACAGACATGTTCATGCACACTAATGTTTGTACTGCCCGGGGATCGAACGTGCTATTAAACTAAGGGCAAGCCTTGGTGTAATATAATATACAGCTGACATCTCAACCATTACACCAAATGGGTTGTTTAATAGAAAAAGAAATAGTTTGATTTAGATGTTGCATAAAGTACAAGTTTATTATTAGCTTGCGCCCCAAATGTAGAAGAAAAGGTAAATGGAAAAAACTATTCCCAACCAATTTTGTTTTCCTTTTCAAAAATTGCACCATATTGAAATAAAATTGACTCACCACAGGCAATATGTTGGGATGCGAGAAGATCCTCAGTTTGGGGAACTCCTCGTTGAAGTCGCGCTGGATGCGCGGCGTACACTCCCGCACCGCTATGAACTTAGCCACGATATCGTTCTTTTGCCACCGGCCGCGCCATGTTTCACCTGGACATAATTAATGAGAGAAAAATGTACAATACTGTGGCGTCCTTCCGACCTGGAGGGTACAGGATCAAATCCCGCCATGTCCCAATGTATTTTTGAATTTCCGAAATTGTATATATGTATCCAACTATCCAACTTGGCCGGCACAATTTCGAGAGGGAAGCTAGTAGAAGGATTACCGTGGGCTTGGGCGGCATTCGGCAAGTTACGGTCAGGTCTCACGGCGATGATGTCGCGCAATGCTTAACAGACATAGTTCTTTAAGCAATGCGTCACTCCCGTAACTAAGTCAGTGCCAGACTGGGCACTGACTGCGGATTGGTTCACAAGTTCAAAAGTCACTCAACGCGCAATGGGTGCGCCGAGCTATGGCTGCATGGTCTTCTAGGGATAGATCAAAATAATTTAATCCGTGTGAAAACTAAAGTTACTAGCCAGTCGGATCAGCAAGTTGAAGTGGTTGGTGGTCACATATGTGCAGAACCGATGGCCTTGAGGCAGACGAGTTTGGGGGTGGATAACCGGCGTTTTGGCAAGCGTAGCGTGGGACGCCTCCGGCCCGATGGACCGAAGACTTGCGAAAGGTACGTTTATCCGGTTTGAAGGAAAACATCGGTGAGGAAACCTGTGCATCACCTTACGGGTAGGCTCGTGCCGCTCGATGAATTTACAATAATAACAATGAACCCTACGTCTTAGTCACTAACTATGCTTTTAACAAGCCCGAAATATTTCACCCAAGATGGTAATTTTTTTAAAGTCGCAAACTTCCAGAATACGGCTACATGGAGAGACAGCGCAGAGATAAAGAACAAATGGAAGGAGATGGAGGAGGCCTACGCCCAAAAATGGGCTTCATGTTAACTTATTTTGTATAATAACTGTGGTAAACAAATGTACTGTAAAATGAGAATAAGGCTATAAATAAATATAATATAACAAACTTTCAAATTCCACATCGTAAGGAAACCTACACACGCCTGCGAAGATATTGAAAGGTTGTGCGTGAAATCGGACGAGAAGATGAAGAAATTCATTGAGCTGATAATAATAAAGTCAATCTGATGAGGGCACTGTAGCTAGTGAAACTACTGGGTATAAGAGACCTAAAATCAGTTATCTCGGGAGACAGGCGCAGTGCGGCATTGATGGAGAATAAAAACTGTTTATCAGTTGGTCTCCGTCAATGCCGCTCTGTCATGGTCAGGCGTATCACTTACCATCAGGTGAGCTTTCTGACCGTCCCGGTCATTTCATTACATTAAAAATATTACAAACCTGATGGGGTACAAGCGATCCTGGTGTGCAAAGCAAGCTCGTTGATGTTGATGCCCTTATGGCGGGAGAGCGTCGCGTCACGACTGCGCGTTTTCAAACCCAGCCACGACTGGTCTTTGAACTGGATCTTCTTTAAGTCCTGACCTTGCTGTATTGCCAACTCGTGCAGTCTGATAAGCAAACAGGTTTCAAATATTTGACTATCAATCAATAAATTGGCCTATAAAGATCCAAAGCAGGACACAGGCTTTCCACATGTTGCTATTGAAAGATTGGGCTGTTGTGATCATGCATGCCCTATGCTATTTCATAATAAAATTTTATTAATTACTTAAAGTTAATTTACAATTGCATGCTCTAACAATTTTATGACATATCATAATTAATACAGATAGTGCTTATATAAAGAAAACCTGGGCTATAAGCAATACCACCCTTTAGCATTTGATTGTTGTTAATACAGTTCATTAGTAGCAGTATGACTGTTTACAAGAGTGATGACTTCGAGTACTTTCCAATACTCTTGGGGACTCTATATATTTTTCCGTCCTAACCTAACCTATACCATTCATTTAACTTGCCCTGCATCAGGACCTGCATGATGGATTTTAATAACTACCTACTTCCACTCCTATCATAATAATTACATCTACACTGTGAATGAAAGTGATGTCTACTTTTAATAATTTTATGTATTTAGCAATAAGATAAAAATTAGATATGTTTAAATTAAGGTGTAATGCCTAAATGTTAGTAGACCAATAAATAAAATAGTATAATATTTACATTATTTGTTCACAAACCTTCGCTGTATGGTAGCCTTGATTAAGTGCTGTCCTCAACACAAAATCTTTTTTATACTGTCAATAATATAAATTTACTCCCTACTAACATAAGCAAAGCCTATTGAGAAAAGATACACTAAACACTTTCACCATGTGGCATTAAGAATGTCTGGATTAAAAAAAAAACTCTATAAAATACTAAACCAAAAATAAAGAAATGTTTTGCATGTGTACCTCTGTACAAGTTGCCCCCTCGTTTTATCCAGTGGTGTATCACCATACTGATTAGCAAGGACACCAGACCACCGGCTAGCACCAGGTCCTCTGCTATCGCACTGTAGCCCCAGAAGCAGGCATAATGTAGTGGAGAGTTACCATGCTCATTTGTGAAGTTTACATCCACTCTGTTTTGTAGTAACTGAAAAAAAATTAGTTTATTTACATTATTATAAGCAGTTGTGTGTAGCATGTGTGGAAAATCACAACAAACTATAGATGAAACAATAGTTTATGCGTGTGCTACATTTGAGCGGATAAATGCAAATCTTTCTTAGGATTCTTAACTATATAATCCTCAGTGCAATTTCACACACAGTTATAACCACCACAATTAAGCTCATTTAGCCTAATTAAGCTTTGTGTTCTGATTTACATTATTTTGTTTATATCTTTAGTGACTTTCCTATAATTTGTTTTTATTGAGGCTGGAAACTTGTTACAAACTTAGTGTTTGGTTTACACTTCAAACACAGGTATACCATATCACCCAGTTTATGACCAGTCTAGTGGGCATCCTTAACCATTTGAGGACATTGTAGTAATCTATACATACACTGTATTAATATTGTATAAATAATCAGGAACAATTTCTACACACCATATTACTTATGAAATTATTCATATCTTTGAATAAATAAATACACTCTGACATTCACACAGCACCATCTAGCCCCAAACTAAGCCTGTAATATGGATACTAAACAATGAATAAATTTACTTATATATACTTTTTTTTTGTAATTTACTATATTGTACCATCGAAACACCCAGATTCAACTAAAACAGACACTGTGATCATGCAACAAATTTTTTGTAACTGCAGAGGATCAACCTGGACCTTGATTGTAATAGCTGATGTCTCAACCATTACACCAGATGGGTCTGGATATTCAATAAAATATTACTAACCAGCTGTACAACAGGTCTATGTCCATGGGCAGCAGCGAGATGCAGCGGAGTATCATCCCCCATGTTGGTGACATTGATACGAGCCCCCCTTCTCATCAGCATCTCAACAATTTTGATGTGCCCCTCTTTGCATGCCCAGTGAAGCGAAAATGACCCATTGAATCATCGCTGGTAAAATATAAAGCAGTGTGATCTATGTGTATGACAATGATGTTTTTTAGATTTATAATATACTCGCGTGCAAGGTAAAAGTCGACTCCAAGCCTCAAGTGCGATAAAAAGTGAGTATAATAAAAAAATGATTATTTTACCTCTATATAAATGGTTTTACATAATAAAGCTAGTAATTAGGCTTTCAAATGGTAGCATAGATATCAGTATTTAAATACCTTGTATTAGAATGCAACTGAGCAACCTCGTAAGACTGCTCTGCGCTGCTACTTTACAACTTGCGCGCACATCCGCCTTAAAACCCCTGTATATCGTTTTTTTCTTATTCAGTCGCTCATTTAGATCGTTGACGCGGAGCACACTTGATTAAAGAGCCGTCTGAGGAAAATTCATTGTGATTTCTAGAATTGGTACAAATAACTAATTTTATATTCATCTTAGTATTTAATAGTAAATCAATGGTGATCTCATTATGGAAAGACCTTGGTGAAATACTATTCCGACTTATAGGTAGGACATGAAATCATCGTGGGCGTGTTCTGTTGACACCTTTTACGAAACATCTGGACATAATAGAGGAATATAAATAACATAAATACTGAATGATATGTCGTACAAACCCCTGATTCATATCATGTTCGGTGTCATCCAGCCAGACGCGAACTTGTAAAGCATTTCCCTCACGACACCACTGAAAAATATCTTCCATTGTTGGTTTATTTTACAAAATATATTGAAGCACAACAAAGGAATTCAACTATCAATATTTAGTATTTCACGTTGATAAGACACAAAAAACAACTATATATTGCGTTTAATAAAGAAAGAAAAACAAAGTTTAGTGAGTTGATTCATTCATTGAACTAATTTGACAGTTTCGCAATCATCTCAAAATAAATATTACTCTGATGAAAGGAATACGCTGTCCACTGATATGTCGTCCCTGTCGCTCTTACAGTAAGCCGCTTATAACCGTCTGACAGTTTGTTGTATAGGCCGTACAATGAAACGTAGCCTCCTTATACAACAAGGCTGCCATAGCAAAAAGTAGTTTTCTTCTAATCACAGGCAGCATAATTTTATTATTTACTAATTTTATTTGATAAATTATCAAAAGAATAAAATTTTATGTAATAAAAGCAAATAGCCAAAAGTGAAAAATATATGAAAGGTAGCATCGCGAGATTTCAAATATGACTATAATAGTCGAAAAGCAAAATTAAAAGCCTAGACGAATAGCTAAATCTAAATAGTCAATGATCTAAAAAATATAGATTCGTGATATGTTCACAAAACAAGTGTTTCGTACGCAGCGACATACACATATTTCGAATGTGCGTACATTTACCTAAATAAAGAGCCAAAAAAAAGTAGTGTTTTATATACTCTCTGCAAAGAGCCTACTGCCGTATCAAAAGCTCTTCTCTTTGGCGGTTCGTTTTTGAGGCACGGATGGCATATCTACCTGTATTGACAGAATATAATTGTAAATAGCATGTTTCGAAAATTTAAACTTAATCCTTATGACAATGACGAATGGTGCTGGTAGGGACAAATATTTTACCTATGGTGGTTGATATTGTGGGACTTAATGTAAAATATAGGTAACTCTACTTGTTAAAAAGATTGGACAACTAAATATTTACTTCATTCTTTTCCATTTTACTCTGTTAGGGTTATGAATTAAATATCATTTTGTAAACAAATTGGACACAAAAACTCAGGTTAATCTTAAATGACTAGTCACAGCCAGAGAGCTGATTAAGCCAAGTGCAATGCTCAAATCAGTTCTCAATAAATCAGACTTTATTGACCTTAAAACATATACAATAAACATTTAAATTATTTCTTCGCGAAAGTTATCTTCATTGCATGTGTAGGTGTAATCTTAAATCCTTGCAGGGCTTCTTTGGCAGCAGCTGATTGCATTTCATTTGCAAATTCGACAAAAGCAATATCATGCCTGTTAGGCACAAGTCGAACTTCTTTGAAGCCAGGGAACCTTAAAAAGAAAACAAATTTTAATTATATTACTTTTTTTAGCTAGCAACTCACATTATTTATGTACCTATTTAAAATTATCAACACATAATTTGTTAACATCCAACATTGCAAACAGTGCAAATATGTATATAGCATGAAAATTGGTGTATTTTATAATCTGTTGTACAAAAAAAATCAATATGTATTTTTACTAATTATCTATAAAAAAAGGCATCAAAACACGTTTTGTAATTTCAAAGATTAAAGCGCACATAGGGACAGAAAAAGCAACTTTGTTTTATACTATGTAGTATTTAAAAGACAACTCACTGGTTGAAAAGCATAGACAACATCATTTCAGATGTCTCATCTGGCAAGTTGGTGAGGAACAGAATCTGGTTTGGTGGTTGTTCAACATTAACATTGTTGAGAAGGTTAGGCTGTCCAGCTCCATGCATAGCCAGTCTGCTGGCGTCCTTGCTCTTCTTCTTCTTGTTGTCATCTGGGCCTTTAGGCATCTTCGGACGCTTTGGCCTCTCTTGGAATGTACCTTTAATTTTTGCAATAACATCACTGTCGGTTTTTGAGTACTGAATCCTCTGAAAAAAATAAAATTAAAATAATTAGTTTTATCAAAAATGTTTTTATTTAATTTTTAAATAAAAACATTAACTTTTAAATGAAAAGCTTTAAGTAAAATTGAGGGATAAAAGTGGTCCATGAAGCCTGTATACACAAAATTTATAGTTATTTGGGCCAGATAAAAACAAGTTTTCTGTATATTTGCTGCATATTTTATTTAATTGGTTAGCTGCTTGAAAGAAGCACGCGCGTAGACAATAGATTCATCTATTATGTTTTGTGACTATCCATCCGTGCTATGCACAACCGCTTAGGGTTAGCACATTCATGCTATCAAATAAGATGCACTTTTTTAATATATTTAAGTTAAATTTACCATTGGCTTATCGTAGAAAGGGAAACCTTGCATGCTTCGTAGGGCTACAGTTGCACTGGAAATCTCCTTGAAAATTACAAATGCTTGTCCTCGCATTTTCAGTGTTTTTAGAGCAACTATATCTAAAATTTGGCCAAACTGTGAGAATATGGCATAAAGAGATTTCTTTAATTCTTCCTTTTTTATCTTCTCGTTGAGATTATTGATGTAAATTGTGTGGTTGGGCCGAATATCCATAGCTGTAAGGTTAGAAATGAATTAACATTGAGCAGTTTAGTTTTTTTTTGATTGTTTATGAATCCCTAAATACATTCACATAAAATCCATGATGAAAAATACTTTGAGGTAAAATAAAATGAGTGTAAATATAAATAAAATCGTAAATTACTTACTCATTTTGGAGGTTATAAAAAAAGTTCCGGTTTATTATTTTCAACTACAAAAATTAACACAATAGCAACCTTTTAAATCTAAGAATACTTGCGGCTTATAATTTACGTATAATGCTTATATATTTAAATATTCGTGAGGTAATATTTAAAGCCAAATTTAGCAAAGGGACGCGTTGCTTATTCACAGATTAAAAATGTTTTTCTTAAAATGTCATTATCTGTCACATAACACTGCTGAACACGCATAGCCGCCTTTTAATAAATAAAAATATGTATACAAAAATAATAAGAATCACAAATTTATCAATTTCCTAGGAATCACTTTTCGAAGGATTCTACACCAGAGATAAATAAAATTGTATTATTTTACGCTCACATCATACTCCTTAGCATAGTTTATTTTGTAGACTGGGAAAGCGTTCAAATTAAGAAATCCGAATTGATCAATTCCATAGATTGATTCTTAAGACAAGGGAGTTGAAAAATATTTTTGTTAGCAGTATGGATATGTATCTTTTTTACATATTATCCTCTCCAAGTTATTTAAGTCTAAATATGGAGTTCGTGGTGGGGAATTGATGTCTCATGTCGTTGGTTTTGTGAAGTGTTCGTGAACAAGTGCGATCGTTGGCAAACTCAATGGTCACCTGGGACTTCTTTTAAGAAGTCCGCGTAGTGTTTCAGTAAAGTCCCACATCTTTACTGAAACTTCCATAAGTTTTCCATGGAAGGGGGGAACTCATCTATCATGTGTTATTACTCGTCATCATCATGTTCATCACTAATTTTATTACCAATTAAAGACAAAACACAAATGACGAGGCAGTACATTCTATGACATTAGCCTACTCCAAATGGAACAAAATATAAACTTTCGCGCGCTGTCAATGTCACAAATAAATAATTATTTTTCTTTCAATTATTGTTTTTAAAGACTGGTGAAATAATTTAAACTCCGATGATACAATTAATGAATTGAACTCCTTACTTCTCATATAAATATCGTAGTAATAACTAACGTACATTTGTTTAATTATTCAATCGCACCATGCATGATCTTACTGATTTTGAAACTGTAACCCCAGACATTTGGATCGCAAATGAACAAATATGGGTCGAAAGATTACTAAAACTTCCAAATTGGCATCAGGTAATTAATATTTTAAATGATATTTATACATTTCATTTAAAGAATAATAGTCTCAGATCTTTGTTGACCTCTACATAACCTTTCAGATTCCATTAATAAATTCGAATGCATCTCACAACTTGCCCGACAGTTCGCTGGTTCGATTCCGAGGGATGATACAGGACATGCATAATCCAGAATTTTATTTTGAACAGTTTGAAATATTTAATACAGTAACAAATGAAATCAAGAACAAGAGTGGAAAGTACAGAGATACTGCGAATATTTTGGTATGTATTCTATTCTTTAAATTTTAGTGTTTAAATTAATATAAAGTACTATACGCAAACTACCTGTTTCAACAAAATATTTAATAACATTTTCTTTTAGGAAAATGAAAATAAACACACAAGAATTTGAGAGTTCACAGCGTCAAACTATGGTTGTGGTCTCCATGCCCGGACTAAACGACTGGGCGCAGAAAATTGAAGATAAACAAATCAGTTGAAGCATTTAGAAGACAGCCTAATACATCTAAACGGCTCACTCAAAATGCAACAAAATTGAAAAGGAGTTATGATGAAGCAGATGAAGATAGTGAAGCAATGGAAATTGCAGATGTAGAGAATGGTACAAGTAAAGAAAGAAAAACTAATGATATTCCATCCGATACAAGCAGTGTGGTCTCCAGAGAGCATTTATTAAATTTCCCTCTGCCTGATGTTCCAAGTAAATCATGTATTGTTAAAGTAAGTGTTTTGATGTTCTTTATATTTATAGTTTCTATGTTGTCATAGGAAGTCATTAGGAAAACTATTATTATTATCTGTGGAGAAATGTTAAGAAGGAGGAGGAACCTTAACATTGAGTGTTTGTTTTATCATGTAGTCTTTATGTCCTTTAATCTAATAGGTGTTGTAATAAACAATTAAGAGGGTTTACTTTAAAACAACAATACAAGTATGGAAAGAAATAAAAATAAAATAGCCTTTATCACTGTGTTCTCTTAATGTACAAAAAAATTGCCAATAGAGAATTATATATTATTAACATCAACAACCTCAACTTATCTTGCGACATAGGCCTCTTCCAAACATTTCCATAAGATACATTCTCTTGCCACACAATAATAATTTATATTTAGCCTTACCATAACTATCACGACTGTTTAATCAGACAAGAATAAAAAAATTATGGTTGTCAGTACCAAATTTTATACTTTGTCATCTTTCATTATTATTATTTTTTATCCACATGATTTCCATGCCTAAGCTTTTTGTATTCTAGTGGCTCCCTGTAATTTTATTAGATCAATATAGTCATGTTGTGGGCCACATGTGTGCATCACATTATTTTACTCTTAATAAAAATAATAAATAAAACTCACACCAAAGTTGATGAACACCACTTTGTGCAGTCCTGACATCTTCCATAGCTTCATTCACATCCATCATCAATCTTTTCATACAAGCACTTTATTCCTCTTGCTCGGGACCACAACCTTCTTAAGGACTTGACCAGTTTTGTATTAATTAATATTGTTTGTATTTCAGATTTACAACGAAAATGATAATCTCAAGCTGAATGAAATGATTGAAGTTGTGGGCTTTCATATCTGTTGATCAGCACTATCTGGAGAGTTCCAGGATGCAAAGGATTCTTAATAGATCCACAGATAGAAACAGAGGTGGAGACAATAACACACAATCCACCGCCGAGTCTAGTGCCTCGTTTGCATGCTGTGTATGTCAAGAAACTTGAACATTGTAATCCATTGGTAACAGATTCTTTCGACCAAGGTATTGTTAATTACTTAGTATTTGTTATGTATTTTCTTATTTGATGATCAGCTCATATATGTCCCCACCGAGGGCCACAAGTCTACACGGGCCCAGTGCAGATTGACCAACTTCACGCATAACCCTAGAATCTCTTTAGGTGTGCTCATGATGCTTTTCTTTACTGTAAGAGCATCAAAGAAATGTACATATAATTCCTAAAATACATTGGTGTTAGGGATGCCTAAAAAAGTGTATTCTATCGATATATCGCATCGTAACTGTATCGAACTTGGTTGTATCGATACGCGATATTATCGATTTCCTTTGTATCGATATATCGTATCGTAACCGTATCGCATGCCTTTCAATTAATATGCGATATAATGAGTATATATCGTGCGAAGGGTTATCTTTTAGTAGTTTTACTATATTCTTTTATTTTTTTAAAGAAAATAAATTTATATATTTAAAATAGTTATTTGAAAAAAAATTTCACAATTGCCATTGATCACACTTAAAAACGCAAAAATAATAATTTTGATAAGCGCTGTGGATTTAACCTATTACGGCTTTCGGAAAGTGTGTGTCCAGCTAAAGAAAACAGGCGTTCAGAAGGAACTGAAGTTGCGACAACTATTGTACAAATTAATCACCGACATAGTTTGATACGATACGTTAATGCGATATTTTATAAGAATGCGATATATCGAAGGTATCGTATGGTCAAAATATCGCATCAAATATGGTATATCGTATATGCTGTATCGATATTCCGATATATCGTATCGTAACGGGCATCCCTAATTGGTGTGTGGTGGGATTCGAACATGCACCCTCAGATCGGAGGGCAACAGTCCACACAATAAGCCACCGACCCTCCCATGTTCATTGGTGGTGTGCAATAGATAGAAGTGAGAAGATCATCACTCTTAATGTTTGCTACCAAGTAATCAGTAATATCTGATGTCGGTGTTTTATGAAGAGATTTACCAAGTATTCCTAAATAGGTGGTAGAATATTAAGAGATCGAACATAAAATCTATATATATCCTATACTGTATATAATTGCAGTTGTCTTCAAATGATTGAAAATGTTTTAATCTTGCATTAAACTTGTATTATTCTAGATGCAGTCCTTAAAGAAGCTAATGAGGCTAGGGAGCATCTTCTTAAAGCCTTAACTGAACTACTATTAGGAGATCGATTAGCAGCCGAATATTTGATCTGTCATTTAATAGCTTGTGTGTAAGTATTTTCCTTTCTATAAAACATTATGCTCACATAATCCTTCTTTGTATGTACCCATAAACTAACCTTCCAAATAAAACAAGTATTCAATCTATAGTTTGCTATAATTCAAAAGCATTTATTTTAATCATTTTTTTTCATTCCATCAGTATCAATAAATATACATCTTTTTGTTTTTTTTTTCTGGCGTGTTTTTTGCTTGCCACAACATGCTTGCAATTCCGTTTGTATTTGAATTATGAACTTTTGAGTTTGTTTTAATTTTGTATATTTCTCTATTTGTACAGGTACCTTCGACAGGAGACATTGAACCTAGGCCAATTTTGCCTAAATATATCAAACATGCCTACACAGAAGTATCCAAACTATGCAAAGCAACTCTATGATATCATCAAGCAGTTTGTCACCAAAAGCTATTATCTACCTCTCACAATAGAAAATATGAACACACTTTCATTATTACCTAAGTAAGTTTTTATTTATTATTTCCCGCGGTGTTAGCTGCGATATAGGATATGTTTTCTTTGTTTTAGTTGATGTAAAAAAGTTGCCGGGGCTTCCCAGATAGTAATCAAGATATACTTGTGATGGGAAAGCCTCGCTCTTCCTAGTTCATTTTAACAATTAAGATTTACATTACAGGCAGTCCTCGACTTACGTCGTTTCAAGTTACGTCGAACAATGTTTTGATACTATTCCTCAAGCATACGTCACTTGTTTCGATTTCCGGCATAGGAGAATTCACTTGTCGCAAGGTCAATGTCCGTAGGGCCGGCGGGACGCGTTAAAAAAGGAAGTAATCGAGTCACAAGAAATAGCTTCTTCTATTAGTAACTCTGAAAAAGAGCTTAACACTAAAAAAACTTTCAATAGCCTTTGCAAAATTTGGAGAATGCCATGAAATTTTTGAAGAAAATGATCCTAATTTTGAGAGAAGTTTTAACGTTAATATCAAAATTGTGCAGCCTTTCAGTGTTACCAAAATCTGTATGATAGAAAGAAGCAAATGAATCTAGAATTGATAGATTCTATAAGCCAAAAGTTTTATTTATTTTTTCATTGCATATTTTGATTACATATTAAAGTTTTATAATTATTATTAAATTAATAACACACAATACCAAAAAAAGATTATTTTGAGAACTTAGTTTTGATAATAAAGTATTATTCTTTGTTTATAATTGGACCCTAACCCTTGAGTTTTACATGTAAACATATGAAAAAATATGTCTCGACTTACGTCGTTTCGATTTACGTCGCGTATTTCGAGAACCTAACATGCCGTAAGTGCGAGACTGCCTGTAAATGAAAATGTTTATTCAATTTAGGTACTTACAGAACACTGAATGTCAAATAAAGCTACCACTGGTTCGGACGGTAGCTTTCTACTGAGAAGAATCCAGCAAGAAACTTTAATATCACTGAAACTTCAGCTTTATATAATTAATATCTCACTGACACCATACGTGTATCTAAAACGTAATAATACAGTGATGACCTTTTTTTTTTTTAATGATTTATTTACTTTAAAGAAATGGGACTTCATCTAGTCAATGAATGTATAATTTAGAGTTACTTGTTACTTATTTATTCAGTTTTACTTGGTAGGCGATGACGAGGCCGTTTTACTACAAAATGCCTTTACAAGGTTCTATACGTTATACGTTATCTCGTGCGTTTACATATTTGATTTGTGCGAAATAATCTGTAATATTTGATTTGTACGTAATAATCTGTAATTTCTCATTGTATGTTTTTGTTTTTAAGGTCAATACAGTGTTTTTCTTTCTTTCTTTCTGATCTATGCAATAAATTATAATTTGCAGAAAGGACTACGAATGTAATCGCCTTACCAGTGGGGTTTTACAACTGAGCAAAGACACTCATTTGGTACTGACGAGACGAAAATGGAGCAAGGGACATTAGACGCGACTGGTGTGCACAATATAACGGCCCTCGGCAATATGATCACAACGCAGAAAGTCGAGTACGATTTCAAATATTACAAGATGCAGTTCGATTCAGATGTGGGCGTGCTGATACTATCGGAGGGGAAATCTCTGTTGCCTGTGAGTGTCTTTTATTCTTTGACTAATAATTTCATTTCATCATTAGCTCATCAAACGTCCCCACCGAGGGAACGAGCCTATCCGTATAGAGTGATTAGGCCTTAGTCGTCCACGCGGGCCTAGTGCGGGTTAGACGGCTCCACGCACAACCTTTGGATCTCTTCGTAGGCGTGCGCAGGTTGCCTCACGATGTTTTCCTTTACCGTAAGAGCGTCGGATAATGTACTTGTAATTTCGGTTATTTGAAAACACATTGGAACGTGACGGGATTTGAATTTGCGCCCTCCATAGGAAGGCAGCAGTCCTTACTAACAAGCCGATGCTTTCTACCTTGTCACCAACACACACTAATTTTTAATAAAGTCATATTCATTCATTCAGTCATATTGATCCGTACCCGAACAGATATTAATGAAGACATGTTCTTTCAGAGTGATTACCATGTGCCCTTAAGGCCGGAGCAGTCGTCCTTAGAAATATTCGATGCTATCGTGGAAGCAGCCACTTACTACCTGAAAGAAGAAATTATTAATGTTATAAGAACTTATTTGACGAATATCAAATTAGTGAAGTACACAATCAGTGAAGATTTACAGGTAAGATAATATTTAATTTATATTCGATCGAGATATTCATATGAATGTTATTGATCCCCCCGCAACGCCCTAAGCCGAGGTTCGAGTCCCGTTCGGGGACGCCCTTACGCTCGTTGTGTAAATTTTAAGGCTGAGGGCCACCTGCCCTTGCCAATTGCCCGGTGAAGCTGTAAAGGCCATCTGCGGTCAACAGCAGTAGTCAGTTCAAAAAAGGAAACCGTTTCTAAACATAGTAAAGTTTATTCTAAGTGTAAGAGTTTGTTTTTATTAACCAGCAATGTCAATTATCCAAACCCTTATCATCATCAGCTCATTATACGTCCCCATCGAGGGCACGAGCCTACCGTAAAGATTGTATAGGCCTTACTCGACAACGCAGGCCCAGTGCGGATTTGCCGACTTCACGCACAACCTTTGAATTTCTTCGCAGGCGTGCACAGGTTTCCTCACGATGTTTTCCTTCACCGTAAGAGCATTGGATAAACTTTACAAAAAAAAGTACCTTTATAAGTATGTTTATCCGTTATTTACATTTACACTGCAGGCTAGATGGTGCTATGTCTGAGGATATTTATAATTGTACATTGGACCCTTCAAGACGCTCAAAGTACTTAACAAAATAATAAATTTGTTCCAGTTTGTAGAAGACGACTTCATTGAGATGCGAAGCAACTCTGACAGCGAGAATCCTGTAACCGCAGACGATTTACATCGGCTGCTTGTGCTGGCCCGGCTTGTAGGCTTGTCACGTGGCTGTGACCATCTAACTAAGGAATGCTGGGAGATTACCAAAGGCATGGAGGCAGAGAGGCAGCATAGGCTGAAGAACAGAGTGCCTCCAGTAGTATAAGATTCAATAAATCATTTTTTTACTAGTTTGTTTTTTTTTTGGGAACTGAGTCCTGCTGTATGAGATTTTTTCTGCAGTAAAACATCCTTAAATCGCTTCGTGAAGTCACGTTAAAGCACGCAGCTCACAACATTACTTTATTATTCTAATTATAAAGCTTTTTCGAAAACACAACAGCTACCTGTCAAAAAAGTCCTGTCTAAATCTATTCAGCCATTTCAGATTACCGAAACAGACATTTTTTTTTCTATTGGGGTGTGTTCTGTGTATATATTCATATGAATGTATTAAAAATGGTTATTTCAATATTACACAAAATAATAGATGAAAATAGTTCCACCTTTAAATTGTGTATTCTTCACTCAGGGTACACATATATGTTATATGACAGTACTACAAGAATAAGGTACCCTTTTTGTACCGGCAAGTTGGTACCCGGTCGCTTTTCTCCAAGCATATGTTCAAGTCCCGCTCTGGTAGGCACTTAGGCGCGTTTCCTAAACTTTTTAGTGAGCAGCAGGAAGCAGTGAAGATCTACTGCGCTCAACAGTAAAAAATCGATCCACTTGCCACCAGGTAGGGTGTTTACTTTTAGTTTGGTTAAACATCATTGAGGGAAGGATTTTGTCTATGTAGAGGACTTGCAACTGCTACAGGCAGACATATACACCAGTCACAATGTATTTTCAATTGTGTCTGCAATCCTGGTAGTTAAAAGGTGAACCTCAGATTGCAATACAAACATATTACAACTCTTACAAGAGGTTAAAGACAAGATACCTAATAGGCGAGTCATAGTTGAAGTATCCCTCTTAATAGCATATTATTAGTTGCAAGAGAGTAGTTACAGAAACAAACTAAATAAGGGCCTAATAGGCCAAAGGTTGCCTATTAAATATGCAGTTCTGGCAACTAAGGTGTAAAGTGCAGGGGTTGTATGTAGCACAGGTGTAAACACGCAATACATGAATCTATTGTCTACAAGCATGTTCTGTTCAAGGAGTTATGTTTTAATTTTAAGAAACATAAACAACAAGTGAATTAAATCTTGTATTCTTAATCCAAAACATTACATACAAAATAGTATATCAGGAATGATATTGTGTTTCAACATGAAAATGAGATGGTATCAGCAACTTAAGACTAATGACAATTATTTAACTAGTATTCTAAATCTATTCTTTCATTTCTCCTTCTTCATCTTCTTCTTCAGCTCCTCGTACATACAACACATTGTTACATCTTATTAGGACCTCTCCAAGATTACCTGAAATTGAATTAAAATGTGAGAATAAATTTGGTTATATTTGAATATTTTCTTTTATTGATGAATGCAGTTTAATGTTTCACTATATGTCTGATAAAGTTGTCTAGAATGATACCAAAAATTTATTTCTGAAGAACAACATAATGTTCTAAAATATTATATGAATATGAGCGTACTATTATTTAAGTCTCAGAATCCTATATATAATTCGTCACACCATGCACTAATAATATAAAAAAAACGAAATGTTGATTGTTAGTGTCATTGGGAATTATATAAAGAGTATTGTTGAAAGACGATTTAAATTCATAAAATAATGTTCTTGATAAAACATTGAGTATTACAATAAAGTTTTACATCACTCCAGAATCTATAGTAAAGGATGGACCAATGTTTTGGTTTTACCTGTAGTAGAACCCTCTACAATTTCTTCAGTGTTGGCTAATTGCAAATTCATATACCATCAGCAGATACAAGTAAACCTTTGTATTCGTGGCCCCACTTCAATTTAACAAGTACTGATTTACCAGTCAAGCTATTGAGGAAAGGTTTAGGGTTAATAGCATAGCCGCTGCCATTTTTGATGATTATCTGCAAATGTATCAATTTTTAAAAAACCGATTCAGTTTAACAAAAACACAGAGAACACATGTATTTTAAAACTTACTTTTTTACTTTATATAAACAAATTTAAAGTTAAATGTATTTCGTATCTTATATAACCTAAAACAGAAAAAAGCCGCCGATTTCAACGCCACTTATGACTTTTTTATTATCTATCGAATTTGAAGCAAAGGAATACTCTATCAATGCAAAATTCGTAACCGCGCAGAGTCATGTCATGTTGTCGTAAAAGTAAAAAAACTTGGAATGGAATAATTCTACTGTCAAACAAGATTGTCAGACATGACAACTAATGACAAGTAAAATACACGTCAAAGAAATACAAATAAAGTATCGGTTCGCAAAAAATACATATTTTTTTAATTAAAGGACTCGAAAACATTATAAAAGAATTAAAATACTTCACATATTAGTGCATTTGATGTCAATATGACCTCCACTTTTACAGGATTCAGTGAAGAAGATTTAAAGAGAATCAAATTAATTGAAAACGGTCAAAGCATTGGTAAATAGAACAGTTTTTTTTTGGAAAATAAGTTATATATCCTGTGATTCATGCGTAGTAAATCAAAAAGTACATTTTGTTAAAAAAAACTAAGTTCAGTATAATATCTACAGCATGTTTAAGTACCTATACTTACGCTGTTTTCCGGAAGTTTTGGTCGATGATCTAATGTTTTACCCATCACATTGCATTTTTCAATAGTAAGCTTTTAATTGAGAGGTTGGAACATCATGTTGTAATATATTTAAATCTAGAAAATGTTTAGGTTGAACTCTCTCTCTGCAACATTTAAGACTATTATATTTAAATCTAGAAAATGTTTAGGTTGAACTCTTACTCTGCAATATTTAAGACTAAGTAGAATAATTTGAAATATATAATCATCATTGTATTATGAGAATATTATATGTATATAAAAACATAATCTTTTGGTGTGTAATAAATAGTTTTGTGTGATATATGTCTACGTTATATTATTCCTATTTACATATCTACTGCCCTCCGGATGTTGTAGATAGTAGATGATTACAAAAGTTATGCTGTTTAGTAATTAAATGTTATTAATATGTCAGTTCATAAATGGCTTTAATCAGACCCTATTAATATGTAAAGGTACTTATTATTTTATAATCACTAAAATAAAGCCATATCTAATATCCATAAATATGCATATTCCAAAAGTGATTCCTGAAAGATCAAGTGAAACTAATAATAATTTAAGATTTCTTTTAATTTTTTTTCCAAACCCAACAAAGAACTTACAAATTGTATCTTGTGTGTTGTCTAGGTCCACAAATTAATGAAGTCAATACATCAAATATCAAGAAACTGGATAAAATTGGTGGCAAACCAAAAAGGCCACTAAGCCAATACAGGTTGACCCTACAGAAACAAAATTCTGATGACGCTATTGACAACATTGACTTTAATAAATGTAAATTGAGCTTGGGCAATCCAAATTTAAATAAAAGTAACAACTCTGTCGGAAATGGAGGTGAAACGAAACAG
>PQWD01004377.1:0-20106 GCA_019425675.1 Leucinodes orbonalis
TTACATTATTAACACCATATTTTAAAATATTCAGTGAGACGCCTGCCTGATAGTAAGTGATACGCCCGCCATTACAGAACGGTATTGATTGAGAGAAAAATTACCGGGTATAAGAGACTAACATCTGTTGTCTCAGGTGATGGGCGCAGTGCGGCATTGATAAAGAATAATAACTGTCTATCAGTTGGTGTTTTTTTTATATCTAAAGTGTACAGGATGGCCAGGTTCTCACCTGATGGTAAGTGATATGTCTGACCATAACAGAGCGGCATTGAAAGAGACCAACAACTGATAGACAGTTATTATTCTCTATCAGTGCCGCACTGCGCCTGACACCAGAGACAACATAATATGTTAGATCTCTTATACCGGTACTTTTTCAATCTATCAATACCGCTCTGTAATGGTCAGGCGTATCACTTACCATCAGGTGAGTGTCCTGTCCTGTAATTTTGAGACTTATAAAGTAACTACCCAGTTCCTTACTAGATTTTTCTCAGTGGAACGCAACTGTTTGAATCAGTAGCAAATTACATAAATTTGTTATTCATATGTTGACTATTACATAACTAAACGGAATAAGTTTTCAATTATTGTTCTATTTTCAAAGTATTAACGATTTTATATAAACTTCTTAGCCTAGACGTCTTAAGTAAGCACACTGCAAACTCAAAAGCTAAGCAGGTGGTCCTTGAACTTCTGACTTCACATTTCGTTTGCAACCCACAACCAAAAGGGTTTATCTTTCAATCGATTAGTAAGCACTTCAACACAAAAGGACAGACACTTTGTGTATTATATTTTTGAAAATACACACAAGTATCGATTTGAAGACTTTAGAATAAGAGTGCTGTTGTCACCTGCTTGAAATAAGTTACAATCGAGAATATTAGGCTTGTGAACCATACAATCAAGCTATAACAGTGCTATAGTAATTCGTATTTAATTTATTCACTGAACTTTGACAAATTGAGATAAAATAGAAGATTTAAGTATTAAAAGGGGGTTACCAACATCTCTTAAGATAATATAATTCAGTTTATGGTCACAGTTTTTAGGGTTCCGTAGCCAAAGTGAGTATTAATGATACATTTTTATCAGAAAAAACGTAGTAATATTATTGTAACTATTTTAATAGATGGAGATGGTGGGTAGCCCCCAGAGGTCTTTTGGAGAGCCCTTAACAGGCATGGGATTATTTGAAAAAAAAGAAGAAATGACTGTTTGTAATTTTAAAATAAACAATCAAAACTACTGCGCAAGAAGCATATGAAGCAAAATTACGACTGTCTACTACTGTATTATTCATCTGTCTGTAACCAATCAGTGAAGAATATGCCTTATTTTTAATGAGGGTTACGATTAAACGCATGTCTCGATAACGTTCCACTGCTATGCACAAGCCTTTCCATATAGCATGACGTCTCCAGAGCGATTGAAACAGCCCATCATACATGCCATGCACATGCATGCCCAATTGTAAAACAATTGAACAAGCTGCTTGCCGCTATATCTAACCTTAGATTTTTAGAAAAACGCAATATTTCCATGATCAGATTAGTACACACTGTAGATTCTTTTGGGGATTACTGGAGCACTATTATAAGTACCTAAGATCAGGAAAGCATTCAGGATTACTAAATAATTGCTTACTTCATTCAAACACCTTTTCTCGTTATTTTTATTTAATTTTTATTTTAACGTTTCCAAATTCAATTCATGTCATGCAATTCTTTATTACAAAGAATTGTTTTGAAAGAATCATTCATGAAAACGCTGCCACCTAACAAAATATATAGTATAGCTTCCACTGTCCCCGAAACTTAAAAATCACCACCTTGTGCCAAAAAAAAACCTATGTTACTCGACTTCATCTAATGTCAATTATTGTACTCTATGGTCCTCAACTTTTGCCTTCATTCACAATAAAAGTTTGCGTACATCTGTTCTTTTTTTATCCCACCAACCCAACAAAGGAATCTCAAGATTCCTGAGGCGTTAAATTTTGATACAGTCCCTCTCACAATAATAGACTGTCCCATACATTGTTATTGGAAACGAAAAGCCCCGGAGTTCGACCTTAAAGTTAATTTGTTAGGACTCAAAATCGTATGGTATATTTAAACAATTAAATTCGTAAATTCTAAGTTTGTATTGTACTAATTGTATGGTCGTTGGAAAAAGTTTTACGCTCGAGTTGTTCCAAATAAGGATTTGGGATTGTAACTAGTGACTTGTTTCGTACTTGGTTCATGGCTTAAACGGTACATAATTTTACCGGTATTTAATTTTGAATCGGACTTTTTCAACACCTACTATTCAACTATTAGCTGTAAATTAAATAATCGATAATATTATTCAGTTCATGGTCACAGTTTTTTATTATAATTATAGAAAGTTTTCCCACTTATTCGTATTTTGACGACTTATGTTGTGCAATGGTTGAAAAGTAGGCTGTTAAACCAAGTTTGGGTATTAATATTTATAGCGATTGTTTGACATGCTTTCATAATTTCAATCATATACAAGACTAAAACGGATTAGTAATCGAATTATGTGAAGTTTTTCGTTCTTCATACAAACGGTTGACAAATAAATTTTGTTTTTTTTTATCTATTCTCTATGCTGTGCGATTTTCAAGTAAAAAGTTTTTTGCAACCATTGATATGAATATTTTAATACACTAAATGTCTATAGAGGAATTCAAATAAAGAAGAAACGGGTACATATACTACCGACTGATCCATGAGAAGTTTTAGTAAATCAAAATCTTGCAATTGCTTTCTTTTTCAAACTGAAAGAACTTTAAAAACCCTATCTATCAACCTATCCCAGTCCACTGCTGGACATAAGTCTCCCCATTTTAAAAACCCTCTAGTGACACAATGAAATGTATTTGATAATAAATTTAACTGTCATTTTAGGATTCTTACTTATGTAATACCGGTAATTCAACCGGTACAAATGCCGCAAAGTACAACACTATGTAAGATGAGTCTTCCGCCAATTAGATAACCACGAAATCTTGTGCAAAGTATATATTACTTCCACCTATTTTGTTATTCTATACTTTAGTTGGACCACAACAATATGGGTCTGGTAATTTCTTATTATTATTTAATGATTTTATATTACATATCGTTTTGTATTTGTCTGGGTGTTTTCCACATACAATATGTATGTATTCACCAAAATAATATATAATAATTTTATTTTCTCCATAACGACATCACATTACAATAATCGGAAATATATTAATAAATAAAGATACAATTTAGTTTATATGTTTATCCGTTGTTTAGTACCGTCATACAAACATCAAGCTTAACTTGGGGCTAGATGAATGTCAGTGTATATTTCATTATTTTAATTTTAAATGAATTAAGTACAACTTTACTTTCCTATTCCAACCAAGTATCCAACTTATTGTATGGTTATTTAAAAGACCAGAATAAAGGATATAAATAAATAGTGAGGTGTTTGATAAGTTTATCGATTTAATGAAGGTACCGACACTTGCCCAAAGTGGGGTCGAGATAAAGGTGTAACATAACGGAACTTAGGGATGGGCCAATCAGAACCGGGATTTTAAATATTCAAATGTAATTATTTGTTCCGTCAGGTGACATTTAAGAACTCTCCCCTCCTTATGCTTCTTTATTCTATAGTTAAACAAATTGAGACTGACACATTTTAAAAGATTTATGTTAGTAAAGCGTAGAATTCGTCTATTCCGGTTTCCCCCAAAAGCTTCCTCTGATCGCGTAAAACTGAGATCTTTTCCTAGGACCTTCCGATTTCGAAATCGGGAAAAGGATTTCAAATACCTGCAAATATTATTGAATTTATTGATTTATTTATATGTATAAAATAAATAAATAAACAGTGACATTCACATAGCGCCATCTAGTCCCAAACAAAGCATTTAGCTTGTAGTATGGGTACTAAACAACGAATAAACATACTAATACTTGTTCAAAACTCGTTCAAACATGTTCATACACACTAATTTTTGTACTGCCCGGAGATCGAACCCGGAACCCTTGGTGTACTAGCTGACATCTCAACTATTACACCAGATGGGTTGTCAAATAAGTATAGTATCCATTTCGCAGTTCAAATATAGAAGTTTTATTATTTCAATTAAGTCTTTTTTGTGGAAATATTTTACATCATGTTTTATCGACATTGGCCTATCTCTAGTTAAAAAGTAAAGAGCACTTCACCACTTTATGATGATTGTGATAGAATTAATGTTTTATTGAGTAATGTTGTTTTTTTTTGGTTTCTTTTACGGCGTAATTACTTAGAGAAAATTCAAAGACTTTTAAAATGTGCGTCAGGCATGTTTTTTCTAAGGACCGGTACATTTGGCATAGAATTTAATAAATATCCTCTGACATTCACACAGCGCCATCTAGTCCTAAACTATGCTATGTTTGTATTGGTTTGTGTCCTGCCAAGGCCTATAGGCCTTCTTCCTTACAATTATAAAATGGCTATATTGATTCATTTGACTAAATCAAATATTCAGCGTTGTATACAGAAAAATATATTTTAATATAGTTCTGTTTACGTGTCTTCATATCTAGTGGTTCAAGCTTTGGGTTTTAGTTCGCTGCTTGATCCCGGGATCGTGGGTAGATGTCCGGGAACCGGGAACCGATCCCACGGGGAGACAGCCTAATGAAAGTAACTTTGTACGGTTTTTTCTTGTTTAGTAAGGACATTACAGGCTGAATCACCTGATTATATGAAAATATATTATTATGTACGTTACACGACGCTCTTGCGATGAAGGAAAACATCGTGAAGGAACCTGTGCACGCCTGCGAAGAGATTAAAGGTTGTGCGTGAAGTCGGCTATTCCGCACTGGGCCCGCGTGGACGACTATGGCCTATACAATCTCGTGCCCCTCGGTGGGGATATTTAATGAGCTGATGATCCTGATCATGGTTATCATTTCAGCCTTAAGACACCACAATGGGCCTTCTCTAATGCTTTCCCCAATATCTGTTTTGTTGTAAGTTTTTAAAGTAACTCTCCATTTTCATTGTCGGTATTAATGGCTGACATCCACAGACATCTGAATTTACAATTAGACTGGACAAGCCGCCAAGTTTATAGGCAGTCCCAGTGTCGCAATTTCTTTTCGGTTCTTACCTGTGAAAAGTTATTCTATTACTTGGTAAATTTACTGATTCATTGCGATGATGGCATGTTACAATTGCACAGGATGGCATTTTGGGAAAAAACGGTAATTTCTTCTAATATTCGTGCGTCTTGACTCGTCTCACAGACCGTTAACTGACAGCCAGTGTATGCTCGTTGAGCTTACATTTGTCGCACCTTTTAACGCGGCTCGCCCCATCTCTTGTATTAGGAAATCTGTGCTGACATCAAACAATAATCTAATATGGCCGCTAACATAGTAATATGTTATTTATGGTCAAAGACCGCACGCTGTGTTCTCTATGGTATTATGATTGTTAAAATATGTTCGCCCATAGGCTAACAAGACTGGTGTTTATAGTTTCAGCCACATATAACCTTGAGGCATTCAAAATGTTTCACCAACTTGTATCGGGCTGAATGATGGGTTACGGCCCAATCACCACACAGCTTTGGTGTGCGAGAAGACCTTTATCTGCATTATGACGTTGTTGGCTAATTATAATTTAAAAAATTGGCAAAGCGCGAGTCGGACTCGTCCGTGGAGGGTTCCGCAGCAGCAAGTAACATACAATAAAATATTTTTTATTTACTTAGGCACCTACTACAGCTTTAATATGAAAAAATAGTGGTTCACCGATTATGACGTATAAAAAAACTACACGCCAGAAATCGTTGAAACTAAATTTCATTGTTAGATTTGATGGTCATGTACATCATTTTTTTTTCGATTTTATCAACCCCATAGTTTAGAAATTAGAGGGGGGACACACTTTTTTCAACTTTGGAAGTGTCTCTCGCGCAAACTATTCAATTTATGAAAAAATGATATTAGAAACCTCAATACTATTTTCCAAGATCTACACATTGATACCCCAAACGTGGAGGTGCGATGAAAAAATTTTTTGTGTTTCAGTTCAATGTTAGGGGAACTCCAAAATATATTATATTTTTCTATTTTCTTATTAAAACCTAATAGCGGTTCACAGACAAATAAATAATAATAATAAAATTTTCATTCATTTTTTCAACACAAATTCTTTTTAATTACAAAGTTTGAATAGTGTAGTGCTTATAGTTTCGGAGAAAAAATGGTGTGACATACGGACATAAAAAGGTATCTTTCACCAGCTTAGACTGCTTAAGATCACTGCATCAAACTATTCGCACAATAAAACCTTCGAAATTTGCCGAAATAAAATTTGCTTAATTAAGCAATAGATGGCGTTATAAGTCTGGATATATCCTAGTACTGGATACGGAAGCAACCAAAGCCTGTTATGATATTTTAAATTGATCGCTTCGTAAATTATGCGTCACAAATACGAATTGGAAGTTTTCAAATTAAAACTTCAACATTACGCGCGTGGCAAGGGACGCAATGAGGGTGGGGTGGGTCAAAATTTGTATCGATACATCGCGTATACTTTTACTTGGTTATACTCATAACTTTTAGATTTTCTGTTCTTGAAGTAAGAAAAGCAAAGTATCCTGGCTAGTCAATTTCAATTAGTGTTTATACCTGAAAATTAATTATGTCTTGAGGTTGAACTTACGCGTTCAGTATATCAGTTACCATCAAACACAAACTTACCTCTCATCTAACCACCAAAAATTGAAATTTGATTAGGACATTGAAGGCTGAAGTCCATCCAGCTGGGTATAAGCTGACCATGAATCATAATTCGTCAAATCAGCTCATTGTACATCCCCACAGAAGGGCACGAGCCTACCCGTAAAGGGTGATATGTATGCCGTAGTCGTCTAAGCGGGGCCAGTGCGGATTGGCCGGACTACACACAACCTCAATAGGCGTGCGCAGGTTACCTCAAGGTGTTTTCCTTCACCGTAAGAGCGTCGGCTAAACGTACATATCATTTTGAAAATTCGAATATACATGCGGAACATGGTACGTGCGGGACTTGAACCTGCACCCACCAAATCGGAAGGCAACAGTCCACACCAATGAGCCACCGACTCTATATAAAAATACACTTAATAAAAATCTGGAATTACCCTGCTATACTGATAAGTTATAGGAACTTAGTCTTAAATGAAATAAACTATAGGAATCAACACCCTTTGTTATGCATTTTCAACTAGCATCGTTGCATTTCGTGACAAACTGCAATGGCGCTTTCGCTGGAACTATGCGATGGTTATTACATACATTAAGTTAGCCGTTCAGACGTCTAGGCTTGCGTGGAATTTCCTACCCATTAGAATTTGCACTGGACACCTAATTTATGTAAATGAATATGTTCAGAGGTACTTACGGCGCTATCGAGCCCTTTTCCAAGAAGTTTATTTCATGGGTTCTAAATTTTTTTATGGTATAAGTCAACGGGACGGCCAGTGTGGTCTCCTGGTGGTAAGTGATACGTCTGACCATGACAGAAGCAATGTTGTAGATAATTAATAACAGTAGGTAAGGGTTATTATTTTCCATCAACACTGCTCTGCGCCCGACACCATAGACAACAGATGTTGGGTCTCTCTCTACACAGAAGTGCAAAACACTAATATTAACGGGACGGCATCTGGCACTGCGGTGGTACCTACCTAGACGACTCAGTACCGAGTCCAACAAACATGAGCTGCCAACTTTCAAAAAATTTCACAAATATACATATATTACTGATGTCAATATATCTTATATCTCGCAAATGCACCGATAAACACATTCTAATTTTAAATTAATCCCGTCTGATTCACATCAAACAAAGAAAATCCGAATTGGATTTCAAAGGTTTTGCCCGCGAACAATATTTGTTCTAGCACAAATAAGAGCAGGGTCTCCCTAATTACACACGCGTCACAGGTGAAGAGGGTTCTGTAATACTATGTGTTCTCGATCGTATCTCACCAAGGCACTAACTCTCACTGGCACGTTGACGTGCTTTTGAAGAACTGTCGAAAATAAACGTTTTCATATATTTTGTATGAAATTAGTGCGATGCAACGTCATTGCTCACTATCATCATTTGACCTAATATTTATTGGCTTCATTGTATTTCAAAATAAGTTATTTGCAAGCAAAAGTGATTAATGAAACAATATTTGATACACTGTCAATGTAAATAAGCTTCGATTTCATAAAAATAAGGCTTGACATTTTATTGAGGATGGTGAAAAGTACCTAATTCGTTCCATGTACCTTTCAATTCTTGATCGCAACTCGATGAATCCTAGATTTAACTACATTATGGAACATGAATGAAAACTGAAAACAAGAGTGCAAACTATGGTCGTGCCAGTTATCTTGTTAAAATATGGAACTTGAAGTAATAAAACGTGACTCAAATCAATATATTTACGATATCTAGTTCTGGACAAAAGCTGCCTCAATTTATTCCCCGTACAGTATAAACATTCTTGAGTATGAATATTTCTGTTTGTATTGCGTTGGGTCTTTTACTTTACAGTGTGTATATATTTACATTTGAAAATTAGTTTAAAGTTCATAACACATATTATAGTAGAGCGTCGGTGGCTCAGGGGTGTGGACTATCGCCTTCCTACCGGGAGGGCTGAGGTTCAAATCACGACACGTACCAATGTATTTTCGAATTATATATGTACGTTATCCGACGCTCTTACGGTGAGGGAAAACATCGTGAGGAAACCTTCATGCACGCCTGCGAAGAGATTCGAAGGTTGTGTGTGAAGTCGTCCAATCCGCACTGGGCCTGCGTGGACGACTAAGGCCTAATCACCCTATACGGGTAGGCTCGTGCCCCTCGGTGGGGACATTTAATGAGCTGATGATGATGAAGATGATGAACACATATTATAAAAAGTGAAAGCAAAGAGTGCTTTAAATACATATAATATGGGTAGACTGTTTGCTGATGGCTTTCACAACAAGTGGTGAACGTACATGGCTTTCAGTCTTAGTTGATGAATCAAATCAAATTCATCTCATTTTTAAAAATCTTTGTTTATTTTGTGGTATTGATACTCAATACAGTGTATAACCATTTTTATATTTTCCATGATTTGAATATGTTGCTATTTTATTCTATATTGTTTTAATGCCGAATAATTTACCTTATTTTTTAAACAATAATGCCGAAAAATATATATGAATCGTCCTAGTTCTTAATTTAATTAACATAATAAACATTAGTATAAGAAACTCGTTAACACATAAATTATACTCTAGTGATAAATTTGAATGGTTTTTAACCATTAAAAAGTACAATAATAATGTTTTCTTACAATGAATGTCATGACATGACAATCCGTTTGTGTGCCAAATAAATAAATAAATATCAAAAATAAGTTTGCACTCTTCGAGAACTTATAGTACTAGCATCTCTGTCCGGGGAGTTCAGCGATCAGTCAGGAAGAAAGCCGCGATACCGTCGCCATGGCAACGCGGCCATTTTGCCGCGTGCGTTAGCGCCAATCGCAAGCGCCATTTTGAATTTTATTCTGGCAAATATAATCTGTGCTAGGAAATGCATTAGCATTTAGAATAAAGTATTTTAGGAGGGTGATTTTATGCATCCGGTAATGTCACTTGTAGAGACAAGGCGGATAGCGGTTTCAACTTGCCCGGTAAAGCTGAAAAGGCCATCTACGGTCAACGCCAGTAGTCATTTCGAAAATAAAAAGAAATTATAGTCAGTTTTCTGTACAGCTGCGGTTTTATTCTTGTGGGTACAGCCCATTCCTGAAACAAGCATTTAGGTAGGTTTTCTGGTGGTAACCTGGACCTGCGTCTTAGCGGATAACTAGGGGGCTTTCCATCATCTCGTAAAACAGTATCACTAACTTAGTTTCTAACTTCTGCTCAGCCCAATTTATCATTATTACGAAATTATCCTCTATTGAAGGTTGTCTAAAAGAAATTATTCTTTAGCGATAAGACCACCTTATTTGTACACTTTTTGTTCTGTCTATGTTTTCCATTGTTATGTGTTTTATGTGCAATAAAAGTTTATTATTATTACCATAATATAACTTAGCCTTTTCTGGACGAAAAGGTGACGTGTTTCATAAAAATACTGTTTTAAGAGATGGTGGTAGGCATCCAGTGCGTCATTCCTAGTTTGAGGATGCACGAGTAGTCAGATCTATTTGAGTTCCTAAATGTTTAGGCTGCGACGACCCTTTAGTTCCAAAATTTAACCTTTAACTTCAACATAATCACTATCCCAGACAGGGCGTAGACACAAATTCAGGAATGCCTTCGTTTTAACTAGATTAGAGTGCATTTTAGTCAAACAACCGGCCGGCGGTCTAAAGTTAGCTGAAGGATAATGCTGAGATGCTAGATTTAGGAACAAATTTTAGGTGCTAGCTTTTGTCTGAGCCATTCAGGGAGTATCTAGGAGCGTTTAGCGGCGAATTTGATAATTCAATTGAAACTGACTGAGGCTGTGTGAAAGGTATTATGCGCCCTCCCGCCATAGGTTAAAATCGCTTAAAATAACTATGTTCCGAGTTGAATAGTAAGGTGAAATTACTGAAATTCATCCGAGCTTCATATACTGATCTCATCGTCTCCCTTTCATCATCATGTCATCAAGGCGTACTGTATAATTTAATCCATTTTAAACTGATCTGACTTATATTATGCGTACTGCGAATAAATGGAATGACCTTCCTGCGTCTGCCCGGTCACATACAACTCTGTGGCATTCAAAAACGAGTGAATAAGCTTTTTCTGGGCAAGCTCGCTCCACGACCCATTTGGTATTGCGGTTGAGAGGTCAGCTGCAACACCAAGGGTTCCGGGTTCGATCCCCGGGCAGTACAAACATTTGTGCATGAACATGTCTGTTTGTAATGGTCTGGGTGTTATCAATGTATAATATGTATATATATATATATATATATATATATATATATATATATATAAGTATATTTATCCGTTGTTTAGTACCCACAATACAGGCTTGACGCTTAACTTGGGGCTAGATGGTGCTGTGTGAATTGTCAGTAGATATTAATTTTATTTATAAAATACCTATTGCAACTTTGTTCTAGTAAGAATTGGAATACCATATCACATTAACAATGTTAACTGTCCTCCAACAAAGGTTTGATGAAGTATATTTATGTTTCAATAAAACTCCACGCCCTAAGTGCATCCTCCTTACTATCAATTTTGTTGCCCTTCCATATTGAACCAGGAATTCACCATCCCCTTCTCTATCGGTCAGAAAATAGAGTTTAAAATTGCTTGATACATTTCAAAAAATAACATTGGAAGTGACGAGTGTTACAAAAATATTATAAAGGAGTCATTTGTACAGTTAAAAGCAATAAGGGTCTTCAAAATGTTTTTATTAAGGGTCTCCTAATTGGATAATGGGCACTCTAGTATACGTTTAATAAATAAATGCATACTCCTATCATTCGGTGTCATCAAACAAATGCATAAGAACTCTCATCATTCTGTACAGGGTTGCCAAACGTACGAGGTTCCTCGTACAAATACGAGATTTGTGGTCTTCCGTACGAGGTTCGAGACACTTTCAACCTCGTACAACTTTGTACGAGATTCTGTAATATGACCATGCTACGCATTAAAAACTAGTGACATCTTTCAGAACTTGAACATTTACACAAACAAATCATTGTCTGCAGGCTGCAGTAGCTATGTTAACGGGAAAACCACAATTCATTTTTTAATTTATTTAGTATTTTAAATGGTGAAAGCGATTTTTTAGATGTACGAGGTTCAAAAGTCAAAGTACGAGATTTTTACGAGATTTGTAAGAGGAATTTTGTTTCAGGGTTGGCAACACTGATTCTGTACCAATTTAACAAGTAGCCTAATTTGTCCCACCACAGAACACATGCCTTTCTGCACACTATAGGGGAAGATTTAACTATAACCCGTCGGCCCAATAAGTAGTGGTGGGTTTACGACGGTCATAATAAGATAGTAGTCTGAAGCAACGGCTTAAGGTGCCCTACAAAGCTCGAAATCTCATCTTGATTTCCAGACACTCACGTGATTCAGCCTGCAATGTAACAGTAACGTTCACTTTACTATTATCATCATCAGTTCAACAAATGTCCCCACCGAAGGGCAGGAACCAACCCGTAAAGGGTGTATACGTCTTAGTAGTCCACGCGGGACCAGTGCGGATTAACCGACTTCACGCACAACCTTTGAATCTCTTCGCAGGCGCGCGCAGATTCCTCGCGATGTTTCCCTCCCTCGAGGGAGGCTAAACGTACATATAATTTTGATAATTCGAAAATACATTGGTACGTGGCAATATTTTGACTTGCACCCTCAATATTGGAAGGCAACAGTTTCACTATGCTATGATTTTTTAAAAAGAAAGATTAATCGTGCTACGGATGGCAAGTTAAGCTGGGTTCCGACTACATACGGTCCGCGTGGTGGGCTGCCTGAGAAGGCCTGTGCTTTACAGTCCGACGAAAAAGGCTGATGGTTATAATCATGTTTTGTTCTGACGTCAGGTCTTAAACAATCCATCCACCTAAGATCGCTTCTGTATTCTTGTAATGAACATCAAAACAGACATTTTAATTATATGTCATATATGCCCAGCTTATACAAATTAATATTAATGTAAAGATAATAGAAATGATTAAGAAACTTGCTAATTAATTGTACACGTTAGCATAAATGAGCGGGCAGAGATCGCAAACAGTTTAATGAAGACAGGTAAATGACACGACTGCTATTCGGGGAAGTGTGTTTCCAATGCAACCTTTGGATAGATCCTTTTTATTTAAATATGATACAATATTCATTTTCTACATATTTTCATAATGCTTCGTAATTAAAATCTGTATCGAACAAAATATTATCTTAATAGATATTCTCACTCGCTCTGCCTATTTCACCCATCCATTCTAATCCAATTTTTTTGGATCTGACTACTGCTGTTGGCTGCAGATGGCCTTTAAAGCTTCACTGGGCAATTGGCGAGCGCAGATGGCTCTCAGTCTTAAAATTTACACATCGAGCCTAAGGGCGTCCCAGAGTGGGACTCGAACCTTGGCTTAGGCCTTGGTAGCCTAACATGTTGGATTCTCCCATTTTGAAGATATCAATAAATAAACATCTGTAGCAGAATGGCACCTATGTTGCTACGAACCTTCGTTCAGCAGTGGACTGCGATAAATTAAAGAGACTAACCAAATAATATTCATACTCACACTACAAAATACAAAACAACTGCAGGTACTTGCAGGTAGATAACAAAAAGAGTATGATGAATATTTATTCCTTGAGACAATAGAATACGAAACAGTTGTTTAAAGTGGACGTATACAGTAAAAAGTTTGGCAAAGTTAACTTTTCCCTGAATGTTATAAAACAAAAAAAAATGGTTACAATGAAAGTGCAAAGTGCAACCCACTCTTATCCAACCCCGCGCGCCGTCTGCTATTGATTTTGGGTTGTTAGGGTGTATTTATGACTGAATCTTGCGCGCGGTCGCCGGTTCGATGTTCGGCCAAGCAAGCGGCGTTTAATAAGCTAACAGTTTATTTAGTTAGGTACGTGGGTATATTTTACTGAGAAGTTGGCTCGATACCAAATCTAATTTGTACTAAAAGTTTAATTTATCCGACTTATATATGTGTAGAGCGTGACTCAATGGTGTGGACTGTTGCCTTCCGATCGGAAGAACGCAGGTTCAAATCCCACCACGTACCAGCGTGTTTTTGAAATTATATGTACATAATCCGACGCTCTTACGGTGAAGGAAAACATCGTGAGGAAACCAGCGCACGCTTGCGAAAAGCTCCAAAGGTTGTGCGTGAAGTCGTCCAATCCGCACTGTGCCCGTGTGGACGACTAAGGCCTATACGCCCACGTACGGTTAGGCTAGTGCCCCTCGGTGGGGACGTTTAATGAGCTGATGATGATGAGGGTGGTGTTGAGGAAAATAATAACTTTCAACAATGAATCTGCCGCCAATTGATAAATAGGTCTATAACTGATTAAAAAATTTTTTCGGGTTAAATCCTAAAACCCCTATTCTATGGAAAAATACTTCTGATTACGTGTCCCTTAAATTAACAATTCATCATCATCATTAGCCTAAAATGTCTACTGCTGAACGAAGGCCAGCCCTAATGACTTTGACTTTGAAACAACCAATAGGCCTTACGGATAGGATGCACTAAGGGCCGGCGAGGTTGGCTTAAACCCGAAAGGAGTCCATAAACTACCAAGAGGCCTTTCGATAGGATGCACCACGGGCCGGTTAAGTTGGCGTAAATCCGATAGGAGTGTACTAGGAGTCCATAAGCTAATACGTATGAGACTGTTCGCCACTTGAATCCAGCAAAACAACAACATTTTCGAAATTATAAAGAAATATTTGTGTTTCATCTTCCTGGATGTCAAGAGCTATTCAAGCACCCTCGGGATATTGTGGATCGATCCAGGCTTGCGTTTCTAACAATGTAAGTCTAGTAAAATGTATGGCTTTTAAAATATTTACGATGGAAAATATAAAACGTTTTATGTGATATGTCACAACGTCAGAGAACCTTTTAGTTAGGAGTGTTCAACCTGTAAAACAAGGTTAGTAATATGTTAAACAAGTTAGTAATACCTAGAGTTTTTTTTCAGGTTACTTATCTAATCTACTAACATAAGTTTTTTTAACTGACTACTGCTGTTGGTCGTAGTTTGCCTTTACAGCTTCTTCAGGCAATTGGGGAGCGCAGATTGCAGCCTTAAAATTTACACAACGAGCCTAAGGGCGTTCCAGAGTGGGACTTGAACCTCGAGTTATGGCGTTTCCGATAGGACGCGGGTAACCTAGTATATGTTTGGGGAGAGAAGCGGCCCGGCACACGCCGGTTACGCGAATAGGGACTGAGCGAACCTACAGGGTCTCGCGACGATGGCCCCCGCCAAGTGTAAGTAAGCTATAACACTGAGATTTCCAGCCTTAATATCGGTTCAGAACCAAATAATTGTGTGAATTGCTTAGATATACAATGAACTAACTAGATGAATTCTTACTCAAAAAGTGTCCGCGGTAAAACTTTGCCCACCGCGTCGGTTGCGCAGAAGTTTCATTCAGTTTCACCTGACGTAATGATATAGTATTGTGCTCGTGCTTTTTTTGATTTTGTATCCTTTCAGTGTCGCGAGGTTAAAAAGTTGCGCTGTTTAGCTGATTTTGCAGTTAGATCACCGGAAGCCTAAACCCTTCTGTGTACATAACTTTTTCATCTTAAACCTTTGCCTTTTTGATGGTCAACAACGCTCTTTTTATGTTACAATGTCTACCAAAGTGGAACGTTCACCGCAGCTACTGAGTTTGTTGCTGGATTATTCTCAGTAGATAACGACAGTCCGAACCAATGGTAGCTTCATTTGACAGTCATAAGTGTTCTATATATATATATATATTATATATGGATCTAATTGAATAAATACATTTTCTATTTTGATTCTGTTTTTTGACCACTGATAATGAGTGATACCCCTGATCATGACAGAGCGGCATTGAATGAGACCAACAACTGATAGACAGTAATATACTCCATCAATGCAGCACCACGTCCGTCAACCGAGACAACGCCGGTCGTACATGAATACATGAAAAACTCTTCCACTAAATTTAACTTTCACTACCAAAAACGTTGTCTTGTCAATCGACGACGTCTTTAGCACCTCGTTAGGGGCAGTCCTTCGCATGTCCGTCATTCGTTAAATACAGATTGGGATACTCCTGTCACCTTTTACGGATAATCAATGCTACTTGGTGGTGAACTCGGCACTGAGTCGTCTTGGTAGGTACCATAGTGTCGTCCCTTGACATAGGAGTATCGTTTAGGTGGGTACTACATATATATTGTCCCGTAAAATAAGGGTTTTGAACTTCTGTGTTTTGGGATGAGGGCACTTGTAGCTAGTAAATAACCGGGAATGAGAGACGTCTCTATTTATTTACTATCTGTATCTGTCATGTCGCATGTCGAGCGCAGTGTTAATGGAAAATAATATCTGCCTACTATTATTGATTTCCTACAACACTTCATCTATCATGGTCAGGAGTATCACTTACCACCAGGTGAGTGAACTGACCGTCGCGTTCACTTAATGTCATAAAAAACAAGAGTAACTAACTGGTAGGTTCAATGTTGAACTGACGAAGTATAGTCTCATGAATACCAAGACTACTCAGTATCAAGCTTCTGATAAATATCTCCCAAACATCATCATCATCATCAGCTCATTAAACGTCCCCACCGAGGGGCACGAGCCTACCCGTATAAGGTGATTAGGCCTTAGTCGTCCACGCGGGCCAAGTGCGGATTGGACGACTTCACACACAACCTTCGAATCTCTTCGCAGGCGTGCATGAAGGTTTCCTCACGATTGTTTTCCTTCACCGTAAGAGCGTCGGATAACGTACATATATTTTTCGAAAATTCGAAAATACATTGGTACGTGTCGGGATTTGAACCTCAGCCCTCCCGGTAGGAAGGCGACAGTCCACACCACTGAGCCACCGACGCTCTTCTCTCCCAAACAATATGATCTTAAATATTCCCAAACAAATCTCGACTTAATGGATAAAATATACATGCGAGTACATGCTGTCAAGGAAAATGTCTATCTGCAATAAAATCCTTAACAGTTGTTTAGGCCAAGAGCTAGTCATCACACCATTATAACTATTTCAAAAAAAGTCCTACGTTTAATAAATTTAAACTTGTATAGTTGTATCCGCGATACGTGTCCAATTTATGAAACTAATATTCTGCCAATATGGCGGTCGGTTATATAAAACCACAGCAGAGGCTGGCTGTTGACCAGAAAAAAACTTGACACCAGTTTCGGGTTAATCATTGATATTTTGATTGCATACTAGATAAAATAAAATCTTTTAAAAGCATATTTTTCGAAACATAGCTGGAATACCGTGAGTTTCTTCTTAATTAATTCTTTATTTAGAATTTAGACATGAACGAGACGACTAGTTAGCTTGTACCTATCAGTGATATAAAATAAAATTTGCCTTAACACTTTGCTGCCTTCATCCAAGATTGCAGAACAGGTCTCTTTTATCACACTCCTATTTCACGTTACCTACCTGGTAATTGCGGTGGTACCTACCTAGACGACTTTGTATCGAGTCCACCTAGTAAACAAATATGTCATGTGCGTTCGCACACCATATTTGCTAAAAAACACTCACATATACAAACTCTAGAAGTTAAAATTAAGAAACCAGACCACTTCATTAAAAATAAATCTATAGACCTCGTCCCCTGTACTATAATAAATATGCGAGAGAATGTGATTGTGATATCAAAGTACTGTACTTAGCCATTAAAAGGGCCTGTCCTTAACAAAGTCACAGTGAGTGATGTGACGTCATTATTCGCAAATTACAAGACCTTAGGTAACGTTACGAGGAGATTTTTTTGTAAAAATAGGAAACGTTATCATAAAAAACTTCCATTAAATGTCAATAGAGCGTCGGTGGCTCAATGGTGTGGACTGTTGCCCTCCTAGGAGGGCTGAGGTTCAAATCCCGCCACGTACCAAAGTGTTTTCGAATTTTACGAAATTATATGTACGTTATTCGAGGCTCTTACGGTGAAGGAAAACATCGTGAGGAACCTTCACGCACACCTGCGGAAAGATTCAAAGGTTTTGTGTAAAGTCGTCAAATCCGCACTAGGCCCGCGTGGACGACTAAGGTCTAAGCACCCTATATGAGCTGATGATGATGAATGATGAATGTCGATGTTTGGATTTCTTTTCGTGTGTATAAGTGTAAGAACAACAATTAGACCTATTAATATGGTTATAGGTACCGAAAACAACACTATCAAATCCCTCAATACACACAAACATACAAACCATACAACTGAAACAATTCCCTTAAAAGCAAGAAACCGATCATTACACCGGCCTTGTTCGGAACAGCACGGACCGAGATCAGAACCCCGATACCTAAGCAATATGCCGGCAAAATAAGAACTAATGTGACATGATTTTGAAGATAGTTGAGTCTGTCCAACGAGAATAGAAACCATAATGCAGCTTAGACTCGGGTGACTACACGTAACGTCGAAGAGATTAGGACTCATTCATGGAACTCACTCGTCTCATATTGGTTAATTAGTAGCAATATATAATTTCAAAAATTACATGTCAACAGTAAGGTAAAATATTACAACTTTCGTTATCGACCGCATAGTTAATAATTACGTGTATATGTTTGTCTGAAAATAATGAATTATTCCGACTATAAGAACATAATAACTATGCAGAAGTTAATAAAAAACGCAAATAGTGCTACGCTGGCCAGATTCTAAGAATTAAATTAAGTTAAAAACAATTTTTTTACTAGCTATGATAAAATAGTTTAAATAACTACTTATAATTTATTTATTATTATATAAATGTATATAATATAAATTGTTACAGTACAGGAACTTCAATTAGAATCTGGATCTTTAATCAAAGTTGTAGGGCATAGGCATTCTGGCGACAATCCTTATGTTACAGTACTATAGCCTTTAAATGATAGCATAATACAGTTGTTACTAAATAATGATTTTATAACTAAACAAAACGAGTAAAAAATCTGTAAAGTTTAGTCAGCAATTAAACCCTTCCACAAACATAAACGAAAGTATTCACATGCTTCGTATAAACAAAGGTAGATAAGATTAACAGGACAATTTCTTGATAGGGTATTAACAAGGTTCATGACACACAAGTACTTAAATCTAATCTAACAGCTAAGCAACTGAGTCACATCAAATCAGTAGTGACAAATCTGCATCACATGCTAAGTATTCAATATTAATATTTGATCACCGTCAAGGTAAAAAAAATAATGATATCCTACAAATTCACGATTTAATGCGTCTGCACAATGCGATTCCAAATTCAAATCAGTCTGCTTCTGTCAGTCGGAGGGAGCACGCGTCTCATAGCATTTACATACCTGTCCCAAAGAACTATAACCTAACAGAAGGTCTCGCGCAAAGATTATGAAGTAAATACCTATATTCGCTTTACTTAGATTTTTTGTTTTATTTCAATTATCTAAAAGTTGTCCTTGAGCCGCATTGTTAAACCCAAATACTAGTTTATGTACATTGAACAACAATTTTAAAGTTCAAAAGTCTTAAATGCCAAAATAATGTACTGAAATTTAGCTGTTAACAATATACTCGTAACCTGCTAAGCTTTCAGTCTATCGCTTATTGATCCATGGTTGCCGTGATTTTTTTTACGGGAAATACATAGGAAGCACGCAAGTGATAGTATTTAATTTCAAATAATTCAGTGGTTTTGAACGACCAGTCATATTAAATATAATTTGTTCTTTGAAAATATATGATATTCCGACTTTAGAGTCGTCAATACGAGAAACTATGAATCGAAGTCCCTACCTTAAAAATAATAATAACATAATATATAAAATCATTTTTCAGGGCCAAACACATACAAAGTCTTTACATCTTAGCACTAAATTACAGTAATACACTGAAAGTGCCCACTCCTAGCTGTAGTCGAGTTAGCTTAGTAGCACCGCCGACACTATCTTCGCGTACATGGCTATCGTTATATGCCGATGCAATACGTAGGTGCACGTTCCAAAAAAAGTGAAGGTATGTATATAGCATATATATATTTACGCAACAGGTTCCAGTATCATTGTTCACTTATATGACGTTATCTTATACACATCAAATGAAATAGAAAATAAACAAATTATATTTACAAACATTCACACTGCGTCATCCATCCGCAATTTGAGCAAGGAGCTTTAACCATGTGAACTAAACAATGTATTACATAAAATAGGTATAATTTGCTCACACATTTCACATACAACCGCTATAACCTTCTGCGCATGTGTACTCTCCAAGGTTGTATGAAAATATTAACATTAATCGCTGTTTGATTTTTTTTTCTGAATAAAAACTCCTTTTACCTA
>PQWD01004377.1:20131-31171 GCA_019425675.1 Leucinodes orbonalis
ACGATGTCGTTTTTCCATTTTTAGTAGTTACACCCGGTCCGTGGGTTCGGTGAACCGCTCAGATGCAGTTTCAATGTGAAATGTTTATTTTGCATACGCGTGAAGGGATGGAGATGTCGGAATGCACTATATAATATGCATTTCAAATAAGGTATACCAAAAACAAAAGTATATACAAGTTGATAATTCTGTATATTATAAAGTGGAGGAAAGAGAATCAAACAATCATCCAGCCTGTAAGCTCCTATTTCAGAGCACAGGCATTACAAAACAGCATTGACGACCCACCTGTGAGATCGCTTGTAGCCATAAGGCCGCCTTTGTCCACTGTATTGGTTTTAATGTTTTTGTGTTTGTATTTAATTCATTGTGAGCAATAAAGAGTTTGAGGAAGCTGGATGAGAAAAGCGTAGGACCGGGATGTCTGGCGCAAAATGGCGGAGACCTATGTCCAGCTGTGGACTGCAATAGGTTGAAGAGAGAGAGAGAGAGCAATAAAGAGTATATCTATCTATCTATCCGGTGTAATGTTCATTGTGGATGATGACGGAATTCTACAGTCTCTCGTAGAGTTGGGGTGTTTTCCTGATTAAATTAAGCATATTCAATATTGAATCGAAGGTTCGTTCGAAGCAAGATTTCTTTTTGTATTTAATACACGATATCCAGTATCCAAGACAAATCGTTGATTCGTGTGCCGTCCAAATAAACGAGATGTAATTTGGTTTTCAAATTTTTGCCCGTCGTGCATTTTGTGAAAACGCATTCCTTTTCACTATGTACATACGCAAAGAATGTATAATTCATTATTGAAACAAAAAATGCTTCGTGAGAAATTATTTTAAGTCACAAATCAAAAAAGGTCTGCATGGGTACTAAAATGTTATCAATTTGTACCGAGTCTACCACAGATTTCCCAATACAAGAGATGGGGCAAGCCGCGTTTAAAGTGCAACAAATGTAAGCTCAACGAGCATACACTGGCTGCCAGTTTACGCTCTGTGAGACGAGTCAAGACGCACGAATATTAGAAGAAATTACCGTTTTTTTTCCAAAATGCCATCCTGTGCAATTGTAACATGCCATCATCGCAATGAATCAGTACCAAGTAATAGAATAACTTTTCACAGGTAAGAACCGAAAAGAAATTGCGACACTGGGACTGCATATAAACTTGGCGGCTTGTCCAGTCTAATTGTATATTCGGATATCTGTGGAGTCTACCACCTACAAAGGTAGTAGACTCGGTACTGAGTTATCTAGGTAGGTACCACCACAGTGCCAGATATCGTCCCGTGAATCATCTCGTGTGTTTCGGGATGATGGCACTGTTGTTAGTAAAATTACCGGGTATAAAAGATCTAAGATCTTTTGTTTCGGGTGGCGGTCGCAGTACAGCATTGATGGAGAATAATAACTGTCTATCAATTGTTGGTCTCCTTCAATGCCGCTCTGTCATGGTCAGGTATCACTTACCATCAGGTGAGCGTCCTATCTTCCTGTACACTTAATAAGATAAAAAATCTATCAATATCTATGCTCGTATATGCCAGTTAGTCTTACGCTTTTTCTACGAATTATTCGCAGGCAAAAAAAGGAAAACAATTGTTTTCAAGTATTACTTCCTGGCTTAACAACCCACCGGCTCTTCGTAAGAAATGGATAAATAATAACATGACCTATTTACCAAGGTACAATCCTCTATAGTAATAACGATACGGAAATAAGTATTTAGGACCTCAATTCCACTAAATCTTCTTGATTTTACGACACCATTACGACAATTTACCATCTAACTGTAAAGGTATTCCGATATAACATGTTAATGTTTAAAGTGGTGATTTATTGTAAAATGAATTGACCAATGGTGAACAACCCATAGGTTACAGTGAAAGCCAATCTCGAGGGTGTACGGTACTCGAGAGTAAAACGAAATATTCCTGTGTACACAGCGGCTTATTGTTACTGCCAGAGAGACAACGATACTTTTTTATCTTTTTTTAGAACTGACTACTGCTGTTGGCCGCAGATGGCCTTTACAGCTTCACCGGGCAAGTGGCGAGCGCAGAGGGCTCTCAGCCTTATTGAGACAACGATACCACATTTAGCCTAGGTATATATCTGGTTTCAGGAAACACAATGCTTGCGACATATAATAGCGTACAACGTCATCTATTAGCTCTATTGGGAAAGTATCCAAATTAAAATCATAAATAGAACAATGGAATGTAAAGAGGGTGTTATCAATTAATATGTAAATAATATAAAACTCAAAGGTGACTAACTGACATAGACTGACTAATCTACAAGGCACAGCCTAAACCACTGGACGAATTTGGCTGAAATTTCGCATGCAGGTAGATGGTTTGACAAAAGGCAAAGGTTTCCGCTAAGAAAGGATTTTGATTAATTGTACCCCCAAGATATAAACTGGGAGATGAAAGTTTGTAACGTTGCCATTTTTAAATTAATCGGGCTGACATTTTTCATGCGTAATACTATGACATAGGCATCCCCATAGAAAGGATTTAGATACAATCCATACGTAAGTATATATAAAATAGGGGATGAAATATCATCATCATCAGCTCATTAATCGTCCCCACCTAAGGGCACGAGCCTACCCCAGACAGGTGATTAGGGCTTAGTCGTCCACGCGGGCCCAGTGCGGATTGAACGACTTCACACACAACCTTCGAATCTCTTCGCAGGCGTGCATGAAGGTTTCCTCACGATGTTTTCCTTCACCGTAAGAGCGTCGGATAACGTACATATATTTTCGAAAATTTTAAAATACATTGATGCGTGTCGGGATTTGAACCTCAGCCCTCCTGGTAGGAAGGCGACAGTCCACACCATTGAGCCCCCGACGCTCTATAATGGATCTATAATCGGATGAAATGTAATACTTCTTAACGCGTGCGAAGCCGTGGGCAAAAGCTACTCTTCGATAAAACAGAACAAGTTAATGTAAATTTTGAGACACAATATCGATTCTATTGGCGCATTTAAAATTTAGCGGAATTGGGACTCTGGTTAGTATATTTCAGATATAAAATGAAGTAATTATCAGCAGTACGGAGTGAGCTAAAAGCTCTCAAACTTCGCAGCGACGCAAACACCGCCGGTGCGGATAACTATAAAAATACTCCAATTGCAACTAAGGGGGAGTTTATAAGTTACGATGGACTCTTTATCAAATTTATTCAGTACATTGTAAATATTGGCATTAGGACGTACTTAAGCATCCTCAGATTATATAACGTTGAAATAAAAATAACGTTTAAATCCCACTAATTTATATTCAAACCTTATCGAGGTCTCTTCTACTTAACGTATTATTGTTATCAAGCTGTATAAGCCCAAAAACTAGCATAGATGACAGCTTTTTCTGCAGCTGTCATTAAATCCTGTTGAGAACAGCTGCTTGTGCAAGCAGAACACGACATAAGGTGAACCATCGTTTGAGCCGCTCCACAAAGACAGTCCAAGTTAAAACCACCTGAAAATCTCCATGGCGAAATTATCCTTACTCCGCCCTGTCAAAGTCCGGATTTCGAAGCTTATTTTAATGCTCTGGAAGATAATTCAAAACATTTCATTTCCAGGGGGAAGTCTCTCATGAAACTGTAATATTGCATGAGGGATAACCCTCATGAAAATGAAAAGTGTTTATTCAGTTTAGGTCCTTACAGAACACTTATGAATGTCAAATAAAGCTACCACTGGTTTGGACGGTAGTTTTCTACTACGAAACATGAACAAGTATGAACTTTTAATATTGCATGGAAAAACCTTGGATTCATAATAATATTACAACTCAAAAAGGACCTCACGAGACCGTCCTTAAGCCCTTTGAGTTGTTACTCTTTAGATCCCAAAGTGTAGTAAATGCAACAGATAAATACAAACCGGATAATTTTATTTGCCTCGCCCTGTGAGGGGTCTTTACTAATTTAATCCGAGATGTTCCTTTGACATTATAACCAAGCTACGCTTTTGAATGTTCGTTATGCTATTTTGCGAGTTGTTCAAGTACTAAAATAGTTAGGTTTTGACCAATTAACTAAAGTAACCTCCAAAAGTCTTGGTCCTATCTTTTAAATTAATTTTGAGTTCTTTTTTTATTTTACCAAGTGCACGGGAAGGTCAAGACGCTCAACTAATGGTAAGCGATACAGCTGACCATGACAGAGCGGTATTGAAGGAGACCAACAACTGGTGGACAGTTATTATTCTCCATCAATGCCGCTCTGTGCCCGCCACCCGAGACAACAGATGTTAGGTCTCTTATACCCGGGTAACGTTGAAGGCTTAATTCGATGGTAAATTTGCACCGGTGCAAAAGGTTCGGTGCTGGATGGATCACCGAAAAATGTAAACTAGAACGTGCCGAATCAAATACTACATCCACGAACTGAAATCAAAGATTAAAAGGTTACATATATCAATTTTCATGTCTGCATTTAAATTTTAGTACATAACATTGGTGGTAGTTTGATATGACTCAGGCGATCTCATTCAATGAAACACGAGTGTTATCCACTTTTATGATTCGGGAAGAGAGCATTTTAAAAACCGTGCAGTTGCTAACTTATGATATTTAAATAGTCATACACTGTCAAATTCTTTCACAGTATCCAGTAAAATTTCCAAAAAGGGTTAATTATTTGCCTTTTAAAGCCCAAGTCAATCTCATCCCCTACTTAGCAATCTTTAAGTAGCCCTTTGTACATTTACACAAATAAAAGTTGAAGCTAACCTTCCTTGTCCTTGATGCATGCTGCCGACAAACTTCTTAGTAGTTTATAGACTCCTATTACTCTCTCTTCTGTTAAAACCGAGGTGAGATCGAGGTGTCTTCATTAACAACGTAACAAACTTCAACAGCCCGTGGTGCAGTTTCTCTTGGTTGTTTATGGACTCCTAGTACTCTCCTTTCCAATAAAGCCAACCTACCTAGAAAACCATTTATTGACCTTTGACAATAAGTATTAAAATACAATTAATATTAAAAATACAACCTACGTGTGATGCATCCTACCGAAAAGCCTTTTGGTAGTAGTATGAACTCCTAGTACTGTACTTTCGGCTGAAAGCCACCTCCGTGGTAAATGCTGCCAAAATTTTCTCTCGGTAGTTTAAAGTCACCTAGTACTCTCCTAACTCGTTCAGCATTCTTCCGGAAAGCCTATTGGTAGTTTATGAAACCCTGGTACTCTACTTTATTTTACTTTTTTATCTATTATAGGCAGACATTTGACCGCCATCTCACCTGATTGTAAGTGATGATGCGGCCTAGGATGGATCATGCCTGCCTAGAAACAGCCTATTCACTCTTGCCTTGAAGACGGCCAGGTTGTAATGATCGGAACACATAAGGAGGCAAAGAGTTCCATTCCTTTGCGGTGCGCTTTATGAACGAGGCATCATAGCGCGCTTACTTTTGCAACCTTGTAGTATTAGTACCATAGGTTGCCTTAAATCGAAAGTAGAGTACTAATGGTACTTATGGTCCTGCCGTAAAGCCACTTGATAATTTATAGACTCCTAGTATATTCATATATCTTTTGAAACCAAATTTTCAATCCGTGGACAAGTACATCCTGCCGGACAAACAAAGACATATTTTTACTATTAAATGTGAAACATATAAAGTTAAATAAATGTCAGGTTTCAGACTGTAATATATTTCACTATCGCATGTATGATATAAAACTCCATCGAAAAATCGTCAGACGCGTTTAATTATTATTACCGAAAATATCACGCCAATCTCTCTAGTGATGTGCGAGAAATAACATCGATAAATGTATGATATCAACCGTAGCAGGTTATTAATATAAACATCTATAAATATAAATGAAAATGGAGTATCTGTTTGTAATATTGAAATAACCGTTTTTACTTCATGCATACGGATCAAAACAATTGTTTATTTTTTTCTGTCTATCTATCTGTTTGTTCCGGGTAATGTCTGGAACGGCTAGATAAAATTGAACAGGACTTTTTGGCAGGTAGCTGAAATAATAAAGAAAAAGTAACTACTTTTAATTTCCAATAACCTTTTTATTTAGAAAAAATAAGTAATGTTGTACGTGTGAATTGTGCGCTTTAACGCGATTTTATATTATGTTTTACTGGAGGAGAATATCTTATGCCGCGGAAATACCGCTAGGTACCGTGTATATTTTATATTATCGGAAAGTCATGCTATGGCACGAATCGGTTTGGTTCGGCCAATGTGATTACAGAAATCCATCACAGGCAACCGGCTTGAAATAGCGCTTCGCGTTGTTTCACAATTTAATTTATATGTAATAAATTATTGTTATGAAACTTATTTCGCATGCTGTGTTCGAATTGCATTGTTCAGCTCACTTTTCTTCTACTATTATGTTTTTACTTTTGTAGTAATAGTTTTGCCTGAAAGTTTGCGAGCCCTTATAATAAAATAAATATAAAATATTATCGACATACCGCCATCACTATTCAACAGATCGATGAGCAACGCCAGGGCGGTGTTACTACGGCCACCCATCCAGGTGATGCCCAACCTTAACCCCACACCATAAAGGTCATGTTGCAGTAACACCACCTCCCACTTATTGATTTGTCAATTAGTCTTTTAGTGCGTTTTGTATGAGATTGAAGATGGTATATTTTAAGAGGCGATGTTTTTACTGAGAGCTCGATGGTGGTATAGGTGATTTGTAATCTTTTTTGGTTGGTTGGTGGTCGTGAAAGTTAAGCAACTATTGCGGTGGTCTATCTTCGGATGGATGACCGAAATACATTTTTTCGAGTATCTTTGAACTTCGGAATGCATTAAAAATATTTCTTTCTTCATCTTTTATTGACGTTTTTTAATGTTACAAAGTGTACAGGATGGTCAGGACGCTCACCTGATGGTAAGTGATACGCATGACCATGACAGAGCGGCATTGAATGAGACCAACAACTGATAGACAGTTATTATTAACCATAGTTCAGCACCGCGCACGTCACCCGAGACAACAGATGTTAGGTCTCTTAAACCGGATAATTTTACTAATTTTACGAGTAAATGTGTACTCGTATAATATCTAGTGCGTGCATTACTCGTGCATACGTGTTATATAGGTTTTTCATCATCAGCTCATTAAACGTCCCCACCGGGGGGCACAAGCCTACCCGAGTAGGGTGTTTAGGCCTTAGTCATCACGAGGGCCCAATGCGGATTGGCCGACTACACGCACGACATTTGAATCTCTTTACAGGCGTGCGCAGATTTCCTCGCGATGTTTTTCTTCTCCGTAAGAGCGTCGATTGTACACATAAATCGAAAATTCTAATAAACATTGGTAGGTGGCGGGATTTGAACCTGCACCCTCTAGACCGGAAGAACAGTCCACAGCAATGAGCCACTGACGATCTTTTGGCATTTCATTGTCTAAATAAATCGATGGATTTTTTAGAGATGCTTGGTTACACGTAGCATTCGCTTTAGGCATTTTGTCCTGTTCTGCTTTCCTAGTTTAGTTGTAAATATAAATAAATAAATAAATATCCATTGACATTCGAACAGGGCAATTCCGCCCCAAACTAAGCATTTCAGCCTGTGATATGGTGACTAATCTACTGGTTAACATAATTATACACTTTTTTTGTAAATACATAAATATTAAAAATAGAAACACCCAGACCAATACAAACGGATTTGTACAGGCACAAATGTTTGCACTACCCGGGAATCGAACCCGGAACCTTTGGTGTAATAGCCGACGTCTCAACCATTACACTAGATGGCAAAGTAAGTCATTTCTATAACATGCTAATTACTTAGGTAACTCTTAATCATATTTTTTCAACATACGGCCGGCGGCCCAGCCCACATGTGTCTCGGCTTAATATTGCATATAGCAATTAAGTTTCTATTTGCTTATGTTCAATTAGATAGGTTAAATTATAGATAGACATACATTTGTTTTACCTGGGGGTGAATATTTATTCTCAGCGTGGGTCTTTATCTGCTTGACGGCCTTCTGGTGTTGTGTAAACGAGACTTTGACCTCGGACGCACTGTAAGCATTATAATGGCAGCACCTGAATTCATTACATTACTTCTATTCCATTCAACCTATCGCAGTCCACTGCTGGACATAGGTCTCCCCCATTTTGCGCCAGATATCCCGGTCCTCCGCTTTTCTCATCCAGCCTCCACCAGCGACCTTTCGCAAGTCGTCGGTCCATCGGGCCGGAGGGCGTCCTACGTTACGCTTGCCGAGACGCGGTCTCCACTCCAGAACTCGTCTGCTCCAACGGCCATCGGTTCTGCGACATACATGATCAGCCCACTGCCACTTCAACTTGCTGATCCGGCGGCTATGTCGGTAACTTTAGTTCTCTTACGGATTACATCATTTCTGATCTTATCCCTAAGAGAGACTCCGAGCATAGCTATTGCGCGTTGAGTGACTTACATTATTGTAAAATATATAAAAATATATTTCAATAATTTATTCAAAAGATGCCTTTTTTAACCTTGTCATAAAAGGTAGCAAATAGGTACTAAATATCTACATTAAAAACGTGTATAAATGATAAACCCTTACACGTTTATTTGCGAATGTCGAAACATTATAATGGCGGGACCAGATCCTGAATTCTGTTATTTCATATTGCGGTGTTTAGTACTGAATTGATACTATTTGGTACCTTTCGTAAAAAAACGAAGTACCGGGTTTGAATCCGGGTGTTAATTTTTTTCATTACCCTACGAATATACCATCGTATCATTCGTGCATGTTAGTGCCCTCGCCAAGATGAGCCAAGCGTAGTGCATTTCACTACCTACCTTTCTCGAAGTGTTTCGTCGTTTCAGACGGTAGGTAGTTAACTAAAAATCTGTAGAGTAAGTCGTGTAGATTCAGAAGCATAAGGCTCTACATAAGATCTGATATTTTACAGCACTAACCTTATGTGGGCGTCTTGGAAATATTTTACATGGAACGTTTTTGGTGGGATACTTAGATTTTGAAGTATTCTGTTGTAACTCTATAACAAAATGTTATAGTTTTTAATGAAACTTAAAACTGTTTGTTGTAAAGTTTACTCAGTAGTTTTTCTATATAAGAGTAATAAACAGAGATCGACGCATTCTCATTTATAAAAACTTTCGCGGTTTAAATATTAGTACTCATTCATACTGTTACTTCTAAAACAAGTCAACACTAAAATCATTATTTTCATGCTCGAAAGAAACATGGCGGCTAAATAAACGGTATCTTTTTGGTAAAAACAAGAAAGTTATGCAAACCGTTTTAACTGTTTATTTTTCTAAACTACTATCAAATTTATACTCCATAACCAGTCCCCCATTTCACTAGTATCATACCGAAACGCACATATATCATTCATTTTATAAGTGTTTATAATAAATATTAATGTCATCGATATATTTGATAAAGCTATACTATTTCCACTTAAACTCATCAATTTTGTACATAAGCCGTAAAATATGATGGTTTCGATAGAGAGAAACACGATTGATGCTTCTCATATATTATGAGTCATATTGTCGTACATTTATTTTCGGCTATATTTAAGCTTGACGATATTTCTTAATTATGTAATAACATGGCAGGTTCCCGACACGTACCAATGTGTTTTCGAATTATCGAAAATATATGTACGTTATCCGACGCTCTAACGGTGAAGGAAAACATCGTGAGGAAACCTTCATGCACGCCTGCGAAGAGATTCGAAGGTTGTGTGTGAAGTCGTCCAACCCGCACTGGGCCTGCGTGGACGACTAAGGCCTAATCACCCTATACGGGTAGGCTCGTGCTCGTGGGGACGTTTAATGAGCTGATGATGATGATGGCAGATTCCATGATATTCAAAAGAAAGCAGCACACTGCTGGACATAGGTCTCCCCCATGAAACAGATATCCCGGTTCTCCGCTTTTCTCATCCAGCCTCCACAAGATAAGTAATGGTAGAGAAATCGACTGTTACAAACAAGTGTTCCTAATTCGATACCCGGGCAGTACAAGCATGTGCATGAACATGTGTGTGAATGTCAGTGGATATTTATTTATTTATTAGTACCTACGTTTTCATCACCAGCTTATAATGCGCCAATAAGGGCAGATACTTTCCCATACAGAATAGCTATGGGGAGAATGACCTTTCTTCTTATTTTGTTATTTTTCTGTTTCCATTGACAGAAACACACTAGATATACCCCAAAATATGACACAACACAAAACGCGCCCTCATTATGATAATCAACCGTAGCTATTCCTATCGTTGTCTATAGAAAAACACGAAAACACATCAAAGCGTTGTATTTTTCGACATTTGATGGGGAGTCGGCCATCTTCGCCCGCGACCGGAAGTAGCCATTTCGCGCTGTCAGCGATTGGTATCGCGCTATGAATGGACAGAAGTGCCAACCGTAAAATTTAACTGAGACAAAATATTGAAGTTTTGCTTGGAACACTTTATCTATCGTTTTTTTTATTTGAGTTCCGACGCCCTAGAGATGATTCCCGCTTGTGTCGGTTCCGTATCATCATCATCATCAGCTCGTTATAACTCCTCACCGATGGGCACGAGCCTACTCTAGGGTGTGCAGGTTTTCTCCGCCGTAAGCTCTTACGGCGAAGGAAGGAAGGAAAACATCGTGAGGAAACCTGCGAAGAGATTCAAAGGTTGTGCGTGAAGTCGTCCAATCAGCACTGGGCCCGCGTGAATGACTAAGGCCTTTACACCCTATTCGGGGAAGCTCGTGCCCATCGGTGGCCCTCGGTGGGGACGTTTAATAAGCTGGTTATGAATAGACTTCCCAGGGATTAGCATTCGACGGTTTAGCTCCGTCTTTTCTGGTTCGCACCGCAAGCGAGTGGGACGCCCTTCCTGCGTGTGTTTTATGTAATCAAGTGTAACGGCCAAGTCGGTCACCTGATAGTAAGCGATTCCTGACCATAACAGAGCGTTCTTGATGGAGAAACTGATAGACACTACAGTTTTTATCCATCAATGCCGCACTGCGCC
>PQWD01004378.1:0-69137 GCA_019425675.1 Leucinodes orbonalis
TGAAGTTTGTCGTCGTCATAGTTAACAATATTGCATAACGCAACACCTTCTAGAAAAAATTGCATTTCATCGAAATATTGGTCAATTAATCCGGTGATACCGCTGCCCTGGATCGTTTTATGTTTTGGCTTAAGCGTTCTGACATATCCTTATCGTGCCTCTTTAAAAAACGTTTTACTTGATCTATACCTGGTAAATTGTTGTTTTTTTTTTCTACTCCAACTCTATCTAGATATCCCTTTATTATAAATCGTAAACATCCAAAGGATAGCCCCATTCCGAGCAAACATTTACGTACCTTATCATGTACATTTCAGCTTCTTCATCTAAACATTTTTGCCCTCCTTGACTTTTCATTTTTTGCGTTATATGTCTGTGTAAAACTGACTTGTTTTTTTTTGCTATATTTACTATTGAATGGTAGTCGGTTTTATATTCTTCTATTACAGTTTTAATTACTAGGGGATCATATCTTCTCTATGGTCGTGAGCTTTTATTCACATATTCGCGAGACATCTGTAAAATTATGTAAACTATAACTAATGAAATCAAGTTACATATATATTTCAATAAAATGAAGTATTTTAAAAAAAGCTGGTATCCTGATTGGCATTGCGTGCGATGAAGCTGAAGCTTTCGGCAAATCGTCTTCTATTTATCGCGAGGGTAGATGTTTACGTTATTCGCTTGCGAATCTGCCGAATCACTGCTGTCGTCACTCTTGCTTATCAGTTATAGCGTCTAGTAGGAGACACCAATATGGGAGATGCGTGTGTGGTGGTTCCTGATAAATGGTGTAGGTTAACCGTGCAAGGAGTCTAGTTAAACAAATAGTTCACTTAATCGTTTATTGCGATAAACACAGTCACAAGCACAAAGCACAGTATATATAGATAGGGAAAAGTCCTACAGTACAGTCACCTTAAGGTTTATCTACAAAAGTTCAATACCTCCTGATATATTTATAAGAACTATTGTGCTATTCATAAAAATAACAAACAACCAAATCGTTTAGAAATAATCAGCTTTATTATTGCAATTCAAAGACTAGGAAAAATCATACCTAAAAAAAATTGGCCTTCAGTACCGGCCAATAAGAATATAACAATTTAGACAATACAATAATCGCAAATGTACTGATCGGATAGCTCCGATATATTTGCACAAGCCTCATGGACCCAAATTTTATAGTTTCCGCACTGTATCCAATCTTTTTCATGACTTGATAGTCATGAAAGAGATTGCACTGATGTGCATAAAGGGCAAACTGTCTCTTCTTCAATCAGTCTGTGAGTAGGAGGTAGGTTTTCGTTTGTATTTCTTTTTGTTTTCTTACTAACATCTCTTCCTGACATTAAACTTTTACCTTTTCTAGTACCACCTTTTCCTGAAATTTTAACTTTCTTGTTATTATCTTCTTCAAAAAATTGTTTATCTCGCTTTTTTGATTCTAATTTCTTTTTATTTTTTTCTGTTCTAGCATCTTTTTGTACGGAGAACTCGTTATAATTTCACTTCTTTCAGCTTTACGACGTCGTGCAGTCCAGCTATTTTGGAAGCATCAGGAATTGGCGAGACCTCTGAAAGTGCAGCTCTAAAGTTGGGTTGCACACAAGTTGCAGTTTGAGCAACAAAATCAGAGGCAGGAGTCGAAAATTCAAAATGTTGAGAGGGTGAAGTTGTCGTTCCTGATGCTGCATGCTGCTGCTAAGAATTGGGATGCGGCAGAACTGATGATTGAGCAGATGTTGAAGGTATTGGGTCTGTTAACTGAGAAGATGAAAGCAATGGTCCTGATGTAGATTGATTTTCTGTAACATCAGTCATGAGAGAACCAACGAAATCTAAATCACTAGACATTTCTATCAAAGGAGTATATGCCTGTGCAGCGAAAGCCATTAACTGCGATATCCATACGTGAGACTCGATTAAAGGCACTCGCAAAAAATCCTGCAATCTCGTATTCACTGATCCTAACCGCAGGATTTGATCTCATCCACAAGTCACATGCATCATTATAAGCCGATTTAAATGGTTTCATGAATGTACGATCTAGAAGCTGTAACTTGTGGGTTGTGTGAGGTGGAATGCTCAACATATGAATATTATTTTTCCTGGCAAATTAAATCGCATGTCCATCGAGAATCAAGAGCACTGGATTCTCGGCTGTAGGATTAGAATATTGCACAAAGTGTTGCATCCATTTCAAAAATAATTCGGCATTCATCCAGCCCTTTGGTTGAGCTTCACCTACACTCTCATTTGGAGCGTTAATCATAAGTCTTTCAGTCATTCGGATCCGTGGAAATACAAAGTAAGGTGGTACGAACTGACCTCCAGCGCTCATTGCAAAAAGAACTGTCACATTCTTTCCACGTTCTGCTGACGTAAGCTTCCCAACTTGTTTTTGGTTTTTGGTCGCTATTACTTTAGTATGCTTTTGCACAATGTTGACTCCAGTCTCATCACAATTCCATGTTTTATAAGGAGTAAATTTAAACTTTTGCATCAAAGTGTCAAGTCTTTCAAAGAAACGCTCACCCTGAGGCCTATTAGGGGAGAAGGGGGAAATTGGAGCCTACTAAGGAAAAAGTTCAATAAAAGTCAAATTTATGGATACTTATGAACTTTTTATTAAAAAACTAAATTCTTACTCATTTGACTATCATTTAATAATAGCGTTAACGTTATATACTCGCGTGCAAGTAAATCGACTCAAGCCTCAAGTACGCATAAGTGATATAACTAAAAAATGCCTTATTATACCTCTATATAATGTTTTACATAATTAAAGCCTAGTAATTGAGCTTTAAAATGGTGTAAGTTGCATGAAAATCGATTCAGTAGTTTAGTAAAAAAGGTTAATGCTAATGATAATGTAAAAATGTTGAAAATTCATACAATTTCACAGTATGGGGTTATTGTGTTTAAATGAAACAAAATGTGCGTAAGATACAAAAATTATTCGTGTCAATATTTGGTATTCCCTCCTCTAGCTCTGATCACTGCTCTCATGCGATTCTTCATCGACCTTATCAACTTTTTAATGGATGATTGTGGTATTCGACCCCACTCTTCTACCAACGCAGTCTTGAGCTCATTGATGTTTGTCGGAGCTGGATTCCTCGCTCTAACTTTCCTTTTGAGCTCGTCCCATATGTGCTCAATGGGATTTAAATCGGGGCTGAGCGCTGGCCAATCATCATCATCATCATCATTACAGCCTAATTATGTCCACTGCTGAACGAAGGCCTCCCCTAATGATTTCACGCGGACCGATCCCTTGCAGTTGACATCCATCTGCTACCTGCCACCTTAACCAGATCATCAGACCATCTGGTTGGGGGTCGGCCTACGCTTCGTTTTCCGTTACGCGGACGCCACTCGAGAACCTTTCCACCCCATCGGCCATCGGTTCTACGCACTATGTGCCCTGCCCACTGCCACTTCAACTTGCTTATCCTGTGGGCTATGTCGGTCACTCTAGTTCTCCTACGGATATCCGTGTTCCGGATCTTATCGCGTAGGGAAACCCTAACATAGCTTTCCATAGCACGTTGACAACTTTAAGCCTATTTAAGAGGCCCTTAGTAAGCGACCACGTTTCACTTCCGTATGTAATAACCGGCAACACACACTGGTCGAAGACTTTCGTCTTCAGACACTGAGGTATTTTGGACGAAAAGATCTCCCTTAACTTCCGAACGCTGCCCATCCTAATTGAACTGCTCGAAGTTGGACCTACCCATTTGAACAATGCATAGTGTGAATTCCAACTTCGTTCAGGAAATCACGTGTGGCCCGAGCAGTGTGACATCGGGCATTGTCATGCATCAAGATGAAATTTTCCCCAATAAAGCCTTGATAAGGGACAACTTGATTCAGTAGGTTTTCAATGTAACGATCACTGGTCAGACCTCCTCCCCGGCCTCCCCCAGGAACGAAAACAAGGTCCGTTTTGCCTTCTAAGGAAATTCCAGCCCACATATGCAAGATCCGCCACCATATGCAACGGTTTCCAAAAGCAGCACTGTGAAACCGTTCACCGGGACGACGGTATACCCGACCTCTCCTGTCGCTGCCATGGATACACATCCTCGTCTCATCTGTGAACAGGACTGACTGTCATTGCTCTATGCTCCAATCCAAATGTTCTCGAGCAAAGTGAAGGCGTGCTTGACGATGAGCTGTGGTCAACTTCGGGCCTGTAGCGGGTCTTTTCGGAGTAAGGTTAGCTTCTTTCAACCTTCTTCTAACTGTCCACTGACTGACAGTCACCCCGCGAACTTGACGTAGCTCCTGCTGCACACCTACGCCGGTAAGGTGTCGATTTCGGAGAGAGGTCGAGACCAAAAACCGGTCGTCACGCTCCGAGGTGCACCGGCGTCGGCTGGTATTAGGCCTCCGAGTGAAGGCACCAGTCTCTTGAAACCTTCTGTATACTCTCGAGACAGCGGACTGACTCATATTCAAACGACGAGCGACTTCCGCTGGTTCAACCCTTCTTGCAACAGGGCAACGACTTGAGCGGCTTCTTCAGGTGTTGTATCCATAATTTTCTTCAAATGACGGCTTTAATTTGCAGAGATGTGTTCAGGTCAACGTCTAATGAGCGACTGATAAGAAAAAAACGATTACAGGGGGTTTTATAGGGGGTTGTGTCGCGCAAGTTGTGAATAGAGCGCAGAGCAGTTTACGGGAGGTTGCGTTCAGTTGCATTCTAAGTACAAGTGTTTATTTAAATTACTGATATTATGCTACCATTTGAAAGCCTAATTACTAGGCTTTAATTATGTAAAACATTATATAGAGGTAAAATAAGTCATTTTTTAGTTATATCACTTTTTATGCGCACTTGAGGCTTGAGTCGATTTACTTGCACGCGAGTGTATTATTAGGCGTTTGGTCACTGATAAACTTTGAAAAAAAAAAAACAGAATTGCTCTCATTACCCGACTTTGCCTATAAATTCCCATATGTGTAATGGGAGCTACTTAATTATTAAATCAGCCTCAAAAATTTCGTTTTCAGTCTTAAATCTGACTTGATCATAGAAATTATAATATAAATGTAACCTTATAACAATTATCTTTAAGGATCTAAGCAAAAAATGCAAATATAATCAACCGGGCTCTCAGAACCAGAACATTCTTTGTGTGCCCAATTACCGCAACCTCTGCAACGGTACCACATTTCGTTATCTTTACCTGAGTCACAGCAAATAGCACACAATGTCTCTTCTTCTGAATATTCTGATTCATCATCACAAATATTCTCAAGGTTTTCTTTTTCAGACGTGTCAGTTTCATCCTCAAAAAGTTTCTTTTTAATTCTTTTAACTTTCTCGTTTCTGTTGGTTGCGTCCTTTCGTTTTTTTCCTTTTCCTGCGGTATATATTCTTTCTTTTTTGCTGGTTTCTCCTTTCTTCTTAGCAATGATTTTAGTTTTACATTTTTTCTCTAGACGTTTCTTCTCTTTCTCTTCAAATACTGTTTTCATTGGCGTGCTAGATAAAATTACTGAATGTTGTTTTCGCAAGGTCTTATTTTTGTTAGATATGTTAGGTAGTGGACTCACAACTGATAGAACTTTTGCAAAATCATTTGATGTGGTTGGATCTGTACAGAGTGACTGTTCTTAAACGTCGTTGGTTGTGGACAAGGTCATGGAGGTATTGGCAGGAGTTAGCTCTGGGGCAGTTTTATCATTCCACGAAAACGGGATTAAAGAAGGGTTTGTGTTTGTTGAAAAGTTTGGTGTAGTATTTGCTATAGATGCCTCTTCTTGTAGCTCACTTAATATTGATGGACTTACAGCATGGTAAATATCAGGTAACTGCTCTTTTTCAACATTTTGCGTGTATTTGACCAGGACAGAGCTAGGCATTTCCAGCTCCTGTACCACGAGATGTAGATGGAAGCAGTTCGAAGTGGCCAATATCACGGAAGTGGGTCAGAGTTTCCAGTAACTAGCCGTTGAGAAGTGGGTCTTTGAAACTGAACAACAACATCTGAGCTTGCTTGGTCATTAACTTGGCTCTGATCTCCATCCACAGCAACAAAATCGTCTTCTGAAAAAATAGCAGGATTCATGGGATATATTCCTGTGGCTTTAAAGCCAGAGATCCCTTTGTCTAAGCTTGCTACTCTAGCATAAGCTTTGTTGAACAATCCTGCAATATCGTAGGGTGTGATTTTTACTATATTCCTGGATTTCATAAACATGTCGCATTCCTTGTTGTAGACTCTTGTGAACGGCCCAAAAAAGGTTACATCCAGAGGCTGTAACCGATGTGATGAATGTGGTGGAATTGATAGCATTACAACATGGTTGGCTTTAGCCACTTCCCAAGCTTCCAAAGTACAATGACTGTTGTGGTTATCCACAATCAGTAGAACAGGTTGTTCAGCAGCGGATTTTGAGTACTCAATAAAATGTCGCAGCCATTTAATGAATATGCTTTAATTTGTCCAACCATTATGAGAACATGTGTAAATAGCTCCTGGAGGACCATCTTTTTCTAGTTGCGGTGAGTGACGCTGTCGAGGAAAATAAATAGAGGCGGAATGAAGGACCCTGAAGCACTCATAGCACAGATAGCGATGACGTTATTACCTCTTTCCCAAGATGTGACTGTTCCTACACGTTTTTGTAGTCTACAGTTTGGTACTTTACCAGCTCACAGTCTGTTACTTTTCTTTTTCTTGCTTCTTTTACAAATTTCTGCAACACATTAGAGTCAAATGTTGGCACATTACCAGAATGTCTTTGCTTTGGCTAACTCAGATGCTAAAATATATTTTAATGAAGTGCCAACTTTCGATAACTTTGACTTTTGCCAATAACAAGAAACTTGCGTACAGGATGGTTCCTCGCTTCTCCTATGCAGCCACATCAAAAATGCGACTGCATGTTTACATCCACCCGCAGATGCAGCACAATCATGACACTGTGCACTTTGGACGACGTTATCCTGTTGTTCGATGACCACAGTTACTGCATATGGCTTCGCGCGGACTTTGTGTTCAGGACAGACACGGCATTTAACAGTGCACAAAGTGCCTTCCCATTTTAGCTGCACGTAACCAACGGCCGTCATCTCCATAACATTCTCTGGAGGAACTGAAAATTAATAATGTACACATTAGTCGTAATGAGCTCACACTTAAAACAAAATCAGTTTATGTACTTACCCTAAAACTAGGGTGATAGATATTTGTCTTTATCATTCGCAGATGTAGTATGGCTATTGTTTACATGGAAATAGTTTACTTACAGAGACGTTTTCACATTCCTAAACTCCGATGCAACGAAATTGTTATCACTCGCAAAGTATCTTCCCACCATCAGTATATCTACTTTTGGTAAATTGTAACTATTTGCTTTTATGTATCCCGACTCCATAATGATATACACCGTGTTTTTGGGAAACAATGTGCACGTAATTTCGTCTATTTATCAAATAAAAGTAAAATGTTTAAGCTGATCTTCAGAATTGTTTACATCAAAATGTCACTGTCACTGTGATTGGTGTTCGCGATCACGTGATATTACAGATGAAATATTTATTTTTTATTAATTAAAATAAAAATTATAATAAACTTAATAAGAAAAAATATGTCATTTTAGGTAATTCTATAATAACTTGTTTTATATTTCGTTTACTGTCTACACCCCTATTGTTACTTTTTAAACCCATAATATTAATTATTGTCATTTTATTGAGAATTTTATTATAAATTTTTACTCGTAAGGCAGCTGTACTTCGGATTTCGGAATACAGTTAAGATACCGTAAATTGGTGTATTTTGGAAACCATGGGGTTAATTAAAACTTCAGAAATTAAATATTTGAGAACTGATATTTTTTTTTTCTACCAATAGAATATTATTTTTATCATCTGGCAACACTAATACTAAAGCAGTAGTACGAGACAACATTTTGAGGTTATAAACGCATGCGTATGTCGCAAAATGATTGTTTAAAAAAAGTCAAAAATTGTGCTAAATTTATGCGTGTCTTACTTTTTTGTTTACGACAAAATTTTGGAGGTAAGTTGAATGTAATATTTGTTATTTATCATGTGTTTTGTTGTGATTTCAATACTTCTTGCCGGCTTTTTCTGAAGAGGTTAGAAACACCTTATTTGTTATCTTTTTCTAAATGGGGCTTTTTGAAACAGTTTTGAGGCTATTTGAAACGAAATTCCAAATAGCCCCTTCTATGTCTGGTTATTATTTTACTTAGAGTATGAATGATGTACCAAATAGCTCCTAGTACCAAGTAGTAGTTTTGTTTTGTATTTAAGGGTATGTTCTGCATTTTTGTTTCAGTTTTAAAACCATGGTCCGAACATACGTTAGAAAATATTCTAATATAAGAAATGGTAAGTCACATTTACCGTATCACAACTACCAACCGGAAAATTTACAAGCCGCCATCAATAGTGTAAAAGAAGGAAGAATGAGTCTTACAGATGCACCGACTACGTACGGTGTGCCAAAGAGTACCCTGAGTAGAAAAACTAGAAATATCAACTGCACGCAAGAGAAGGCTGGTCATCTGACCTTATTTTCCCACTGACACTTCCAAATCTTCGTTTGAACAAAGTACTCATACTGTAATGCCTGTATTAAGGCAAACAAAATACTACAATGGTTAGGGTAAAGGAATCGGAAAGAAAACGAAACCTTGTTAAACATTGATTAATAAGAAAAAGTAAAGTGAGAATTCAATAGAAATATATGAGTATGATATAGGTGTACCAGTGCAAGAAAGTAACTATCCCGGTGAAGAAAATCTGGTCTTTTTGTCAAACCTTTCCAAAACAGATGAACAGAATCAATCTTTTGCTACCAATCAGACTTTACCATAATGCTTACAATCCATTCATAATAATCAACCTACAAAAAAAAACTCAAAAAATAAATACCATTTCCGATGAAAAAATCAGCTTTGAAGAACTTTTACAAAGAGTATGCCAAAATAAGAAGGAAAATACTACGGCAAAAAAGAAGCAGGTGGCTAAAGGAGCTGAAGTTATTACTGCATCTACAAGTAAAATAAAAGAAAAACCTTTAGAATTACCCGGAAAGACCTTATCAATACTATAACTAAATTTCAAATAAAAAACGTTTAAGAAAATCAAAGGATTCATCTACAAGCAATTCAGATAGTGATATTATGAGTACCCCCAGTGACTCTGATATATGCGAGTATGCTACCGACACCACCATAGAGGCTGATGACTTTTTTTTTGTTGCCTCAACTCAATTTCAAAGGCTGATGAAACAAATTTAATAAGACTGGTAATAAGACTGATAAAGATAATGCAACTAAAGAGACTGACTTAGAGAATAATACTGAAAAAGTAGTTTTAAGTGAAATAACAAATATAAGAGAAAACTATAGAGATAACAAAGAAGACAAGTTGTTTTTAGATCAACCAAATGAAAATCCTCCATATTGCATTAATGATTTTGTTTTGGTGCTTTACCTTAGTAGAAAAAAATGGACATATTTTGTTGGTATTGTTCAATAAATAACCAAGGACATTAACGGGCAACACAAATATACAACACTCTGTTGACAATGTTTCTATTGTGAAACAAATTTCATTAAAAGAATCGCCAAACAGTGGTAATGACCTATTGAAGCAAGTGGTAATCACTTGCTGAAGAGGGTGATATGATATGTTTTAGTTAAAATTTATCACATCACCCTTTTCAGTTCGTCTATCCAATTATTCATTGTGTTGCTTATTTTTACCTACCACCTATTTAATTATGTCATCGAAGTGATTTTATGCAGATTGTTTTTAAAAAATGTTTACTGATTAATGTTTCTAAGATCCTTTTTATTTTTGTGAATTTTATTAAGAAAACCCAATTTTGTGATAGCTTTAGTCTTTACACATTAATTTTATTAAATTGAGGCTAGATTGAATTGCCAAAAATTGTTTTTATGTTCCGAAGTTTTCTATCGTTTTGTTTGCCCCCTAGTTTCTAAGTTTTTAAACCGCCTCAAAAACCACGTCAGTCTATTTAGCGACCGGGACCAACGGTTTATACGTGTCTATATGTTTATGTTTGATTTTCGTTAAGTATTTTTTCATTGTCTTAAGAAAATCTTTCCGTAAGGTTATGTTTTCAGTTAATAAAAATATATAAAAGTACTGATTTTTTTATTTTATGTGTTGACTTCCTCTTAAATTATTCCAAATTTGCCAACTAAAGTTCCAACGAATGACTATACTAATTCCAAATATAGTGGCACTCTATTCATATGGTAATCTTTCATTCGGAATGAAATTGCATTGTAATGACGTAAAAGAACAAGAGCTCTATTAGTTTAAAAGGTCATTTACCGTATTGTAATTCCGAATATCGCTTAACTTGCTCAAATTAAAAGTCTCCAAAATCTTTTAAAACAAAAAAAAAATCTGTATCAAATTCCAAAAAATCCCTATGTTGCGATAATTGGAACAGCACTTTTAAAAATAAATATCTTTGGTATTTTAATCCATATAGGGTTGGCAGTGCTAGCCGCTGATATATCACTGTAGAACTTAGATTAAGCATGTACTAGATGTAGTCATAAGACGTTGCCGCTCTTATATCATTGTAATGCAATACACGTCATGTATCTTTGTCTATCACACGAATCCTAGTTACGAGTAGAAGAGACGGTTGATAGACGTTTGACAACTCTGACGTCGTGTCATTTTGTGGCCTCCAAAGAGGCCAAAACATTACGAGCTGTCGTGCAAATTTTTCACAAAGTGTCATAATTTTAATAATGATTTTGAAAAGAAATAAGTAAACGTAGAAAAATGTCGTGTTCTGCGATAAATTGTTCTTCAAGAACCACCAAAGGAGGAGTAAAAGACCCGGAATTATCATTTCATAAGTAAATATTTGACGACATTTTCATTCATATTACGTAGTTGTAATGAGACTTATGCATAAAAAACATGTAGTAGTAGACTTTAAATAATGTTAGACATACATTAGCTTGTATTAATTGTAGAAATTACGTCTAAAACAATTAATATTATGCATGAAAATTTAAGGATGTTACATAGTGATGTACTCAACATAGAATTTAATTCCATCGATAGTATTTCTTTAACAGTTTCTTTTGTACAATTATTGAATTTTTAGGTTCCCGAAATGTCCACAAATCAGAGAAGAATGGGTAAAAAGTGTAAGGCGTAGTTCAAATATTAGAGAAAAAGTCAAACTTGTTAATATTATAAAAGATATTTTATTAATTTCACATAGTTGGAAATCATGTTTTTTGAGGAAATGCTGACTCACTGTAGATATCAGATTAGGACAAAAACAATTGCAAATTGATAATGGCCATTGAATAACTACTTACTGAGTTTCTTGCCAGAGTCTTCTTAATATAATCAAATCTTTGAACCGGTGTGGTAGATTCATAATACTTTTTAATTTCTTTTTAGGTTTCCGTAGTCAAACAGCAAAAAACAGAACCCTTATAGATTCGTCATGTCTGTATGTTTGTCCGAATATCATCAACTTTTCTCAGAAAATTTAAAAACTATAAAAATATTGTTATAATTTTGCAAGAACATATTTGTGTTCTGTAATCCACATTATAATTTTAACAAAAAAACATGAAAAAAAAGTTTTTAGGTCGCATACTTTAAACTGAAACTTTTTTTCATGATACCCACTATTGTGGGTTATCAATGTAGGTATGTATGGGTCTTTAAAAATGATAATGAGGCTTTCAGTATATATTTTTATATAAAATAATTTTTAAGTTTGAGTTTGTGAGTGTTATTTAAAATTTGTTATTTTACCGTAAAAATATAATATAGTCTATTTAATACCTACCAATAATATTTTGTTTTATTTGTTCCAACATCATCTAATTTTTCACCCAGGAAGACCAAACTTCAAAATATTTGCGTATAAAATTTATTATGGTAACGCTTTATTTTTAATTTTTGTTGTAGATAAAATTAACAGCGTTGCTGTATCTGACTCCATGTTATTTTTAACACAATTTATAATAATCTAATTCTGCAGGTGCGACGACGACGCCCGGCTTAATTCCAGCAATATGTTCGATACCAAGGTCACATCCCTAGTGACGCACACTAATACAAATCTGTAACTGCACACTAACAAAAATTAGACACCGCCTTTCAATATACAGTCTGTCTACCTCATAATATGTCTATGAGATAAACATACTTCGTTACAATATAATATTTTCGATAAATTTTGTACCAAATAACCCCACTTTACGGTAAGTCTTTTGTGGGTTTCTTTATAAGCGCATGTTTACATCACACGCTTTCTTAAATAACTGTTTGAACTTGTGCACAACACAACAAATAAACGTATTTCGTAAATATAATATAACGATGGTAAAGGAAGCAATTCAAAATATTTTTTTAAAAAATAGTATCAATCAATCAATCATCATCAGCTCATTAAACGTCCCCACCGAGGGGCACGAGCCTACCCGTATAGGGTGATTAGGCCTCAGTCGTCCACGCGGGCCCAGTGCGGATTGGACGACTTCACACACAACCTTCGAATCTCTTCGCAGGCGTGCATGAAGGTTTCCTCACGATGTTTTCCTTCACCGTAAGAGCATCGGATAACGTACATATATTCTGATGTAGATAAGAGTCTGATGTAGGTGTGTCCGATGCAAAGCGTAGGCCGACCCACAACCAGATGGACGGATGATCTGGTTAAGGTGGCGGGTAGCAGATGGATGTCAACTGCAAGGGATCGGTCCGCGTGGAAATCATTAGGGGAGGTCTTCGTTCAGCAGTGGACATAATTGGGCTGTAATGATGATGATGATGATGTGTCCGATGATGAAGTGGAAAATATTCAACAACCCTCTCCAATAGACTTCGATCAGGTTTTCGAAAGGGCTCTAGAAAATATTTCTGCCGAAGTTCCACCATCATCGCCTTCAAGAGATGATGAATTGGAGTGCTCTATAAATCAGGAACCAACTTCTCCAATACCTGGATCTAGTGTACAGACTGATCTGCCGTCTGCAAATACGTCTTCTCACAAAACTAATCAGCGATTACCCGAACTAAACCGTAAATGGAAAAAGAGGGATCTAGATACAATCTTACCGGAATATGTTCTAAATACTGGAGTAGTAGAAGACTATTTTGCTCACTGTAGCACCCCAACTGATATATTTTTAGTCTTGATTGAAGATATTGTTGATAATATTGTGTACCAAAGTAACCTTTAAGCAACTCAGAGAGGCAAAGTATTAAACCTAAAAAAGGATGAACTTCTAACATTTATTGGTATGAATTTTTTTATGGGTTACAATACTCGTCCGGCGTGGAGAGACCATTATTCTTCGGCACCTGATCTCAACAATTCACTTATTTGCAAATCAATGCCAAGAGATAGATTTGCTATTATTTTATCACATCTGCATTGCAATGATAACTCCCAAATGCCTAGAGACTGTAAAGATAAGTTATATAAAATTAGACCGATGATTGATGCACTCAATAAAAAATTTCAAGAGGTTTATCATGGTACTCGCGAACTGAGTGTAGATGAGTCTATGATAAAATTTAAGGGTAGGTCTGTCTTGAAACAATATCTACCTATGAAGCCCATAAAAAGAGGATATAAGTTGTGGTGTCTTGCTGACCAGAGAGGCTATATAAAGAAGTTTAAAATTTACCAAGGAAAAGACGAAGAACTGAACTCAAAATTTACCGGCTATGGCTTAGGAGAGAAAGTAGTTTTGGAGTTGACAGAACAAGATTGGGGTAAAGGGAAGATAGTTTACTTTGACAACTTTTTCTCGTCTGTTGCTTTGCTTGAGAAACTGAAAACTGAAAAGACCTACGCATGTGGAACTATCCGAAGTAATAGAAAAGGACTTGCCGGAAATATGCTCACTGATTCTAAAATGAAAAGGGGCGACAGTGATCATCGATTTTCAAATGTAGACATTGGATATTGGAAATGGAAGGATAACAAGGACAACATTTAGTATCTAATTTTCATGGGAATGAAACGGTGATTGTGTCACGTAAAGAAAAAAATGGATCCAAGTCTGCCATAACATGCCCTAGAGCTGTCAAAGATTATAATAGCTATATGGGCGGCGTGGATACAGCTGATCGTTTGAGAGCCCTTTACTGTATTGATCGCAAATCTCCGAAATGGTGGCACAGGTTGTTTTTGGGGTCTTCTAGACGTTGCATTTGTAAATTCATTTGTCGTACATGGACTTTTAATGGAACAGACTACTGTTAAGGATTTTCGACGCTCTGTTACTCAAGGCTTGTTGTCAATGAAAGATGCTAGTCAGAAAAGAAAAACTTCTACCGATAACACTGCAAAAGCTGGCCTTCAAAAGACGCAAATCTAACTACTTCACTATAAAAGACGTTCGCTTGGTAATAGAGGCATCCATTGGCCCACGTTTGTAGAAAATAGAGGAGTAGAATTTCCTTTAACCTACCTTATAATGATAATGAAGTTCAAATTCGGAAATTCAATTAAAACCACTACCCCGGGTGGAAAGGGTTAAGACGTTTGGCAGCTAAAGTAGATCTACCAGCCGATGTAGCGACTTGTGCGAAATTAGGAAGAAAACCTACATTACCAGAAGAACTAGAGAAACAATTAGTGCGGTATGTGTTAGCAATGGAAGCTAAGTTGTTCGGTTTAGTACGAAAAGATGTCAAGAGTTTAGCCTATCAACTGGCAATAAAAAATAATATCACCAATACCTTCTCATCGAAAAATGAAAGGAAATTGCCAGGGCTAAGAGATTTAATAAAGAAAGTGTGGACCATTTCTTCAATCTTTATGAAAAATTAATGGATGACCACAAGTTTCCTCCAGAAAAAAAATTCAATGTAGACGAGACTGGCATAAGTGTTGTTCCATCCCAAATGCCCCAAGTTCTAAGTCAAAAGGGAAAACGTCAAATTGGTGCTTTAACATCTGCTGAAAGAGGTTCTCTAATAACTTGTGTGATGTGCATGAGCGCTGGAGGTTCATTTGTTCCTCCCATGATTATATTCCCAAGAAAAAGAAGTCATCCACTTCTGATGAAAGGTGCTCCTCCTGGTGCCATACATGAATGTCATCCTTCAGGTTGGATTCAAACCAATTTATTTACAAAGTGGTTTCAACACTTTATTGAACATGTGAAACCTACTGAAGAATCTCCGGTGTTACTTGTTCTAGATGGCCATACAAGTCATACAAGAAATCTGGAGTTGATAGATCTCGCAAGAAAAAATTATGTCCACTTACTGTCAATTCCTCCACATTCCAGCCACAAAATACAACCCCTGAATAAGTCATTCATGGACCNAAAACATAGTGGGTATTATGTTTACTACATATAAATTGTATCTAGTAGAAAAAAAAATACGTGTTCCTACTCTAAGAATTTTCTGCAGGGGCTAAGAAATCCTACTTGGTAGTCAGACTACTTTTTAATTTTCGAACGAGTCAGGATATGCTTAATAAGTTCCCAGAGGTCGTAATTATGTGGGGTATTTTTGAACATATGCCGAAAGTTGATATTTATATATATCTTCCGGAGATTTCAAAATAAAGAAAAATCTATATCATTTTATTCTATAAATCGAAGATTTTTTCTGCTTATTGAAATTAATTTGGGACTTCGAGTCATATCCATCTTATACTTCCGTTATATAACTAACTAACTTTAATGACTCAACGACGCAAAGTGAGTCTTGGCCTCCAAAACGAGAGACTTCCACCGGTCTCTATCCTGCAATCCCGAGCTCACGCATATCAGCCTCCAGCGATATCTGGGATGACTGACTGGGCGCCGTCCACTTTGTCGTCCAAGATATGCACGCAGTACTCCCCGCTCATCCCCCATTCTAACCATCTACCATTATTTGGTATCAGTATAAGGATCTAATTCCGACCTCTGTTAATAATATACCTATCAATTATTTTATTAAAGTGATAGTACGAGTAATAATAGTACCTATTAATCACAATTTACTTTAAGACTCCTTATTGATAATGTATAAAATATTCCTCAATATTCGTATGCTAAAGATAACTATGTAAAATTATCTTTAATATCACCCCAAAACTGATTTATTTAAGTAGGTAACCTATCTATCTTAATATATTATGTATCATTGAGTAGCTTTACATCACGATATGATGAACAAACTGCAAAAGCGTACTCCGATACTAAGTAAAGATAACAAACCGTCTAGTCTAAGCGATTTATTGATATGTATTCTTTGCATAGCTTTTAGTAAGGTATTCTGCGGTCATACAGAAAACATAAATTCCGTTGCCGCATTTGCATGTAACCGACTATGGAGTGCGGAGATAACATTACGTTTAATAAGAAAAGTCATGACAAAATAACAATAACTTGGAAAATAGTTCTTGCCTTTTAAAGATATAGGTGTAAGCGGGTACGTGGTAAGTTACGAATTAGATTGTTGCGCTCTCGGTTAGGGCATATTCGACTGCAGAAACATATTAAATTATGAATGAATATATATTAGGTACACCTGAATCCATATAAATAGTTAGATGATCACACACATTTTTATGAATATCTGTTATCCTTATACGAAAGTTTAAGGTATAGGTATACCTAAATGCCAGCTGCTTCCCAGGAAGAGGTAGCAGAAATCATAATCTCCGGACCTCAGATACGTCTTGCCAGCCCTGGTGGACGCAACATTGAGTTGTCTAGGGCCGATGCCAAGAATGCGGATGCGCTGGCCCGTAAATTGAGATACAGAGAGGGGACTCGAGTCACTAGACCGGAAAAATGCTGCGAATTCCGCATATCTGGTCTGGATGACTCAATTCGGAATGTAGAGGTGGTCATGGGCGTAGCCAGCCTTGGGCTCAGGGCGGAGCAGCAGTCAACCCTCCCCCTTTCTATTCTATCAAATCATACATTAACGACCTTTCCCCCACTATATTCGGCCTATGCGAAAATATAGGACGCACAATATTTTGATAGCAGGGTTCTATCAGGGCTAACTGCGGTAGTGGGTCAAGGCAGTCTGGCGCTTCGGCAAGGTCTCCTTGCCGATAAAGCGAATTATATAACAATTTTGATGGTTGCAAACTAACGACCCACTGCAGCGCGGTCATTAATTTATTTGATGTACACAAATACCTACCAAGTACTTAGGGTTATATCTGGCGTAAAATGGGGCAGACCTACATATGTCCAGCAGTGGACTGCAATAGGTTGAAGGGAGAGACTTAGGGTTAGTGATGTTAGATTGTAAGGATACAAGTGGTGTGCTCAGACATATTCAGGGTAAGCAGGTTGTTTCAATTGCAAAATGTGAATGTAAATTAAAAATAAATTTAAAATACTAGGTGGTAGACTCGATACTGAGTCGTCTAGCTAGGTGTCAGATATCAGGAGTGTTATGCACTCACTTTACATGTATCGCTCCACGACTATACAATAAATTACCACAAAAAAATAAAATATATAACAAAATTCACAACTAAAAATTTAAACGTCTTACCATTGAATGGCTAGGTCAGTTTTCATATGACAGCTTAGAAAACTTACTCCAATCATTCAATCGTTTTTCCTAATGTTCTTTTACCACTGATCACACAGACACATACACACACACACACACACACACACACCACGAACACACACACACACACACACACCACGAACACACACACACACATACACATACAATTACTGCTACCTACTTTATTTAATACCTGAAACCACTAGCTGTATGTCAAAATACTTGTAATAACAAATTGTAATTTTGAGGAGCCTGTCTCTCGTAACACAGGGTCACCTTATACGAGAGCAGTTCAAACAGATAAAACTTGTATGTGTTTTTTTGGTATAAATATATTTTTTTTTATGCATTTTTGTGTTTCGGAACAAAGCTGTGAAATTACCGGGTATATGAGACCTAACATCTGTCATTTCGGGTGTCGGCATTGATGGAGGATAATAACTGTCTACAAGTTGTTGGTCTCCTCCAGTGCTGGTTTGTGATGGTGAGGCCTATAACTTACCATCACGTGAACGTCCTGTTCACTTATTTTTATAAAAAAAGGTGGTTTATTCATTAAAAAACGCATTGTTCATGTACAGTTGACAGCTTTAATTTGTGAAGAAAAATTTCATGGAATACACTCTACGTTATTAGTATGTTAACTCACAATTGATTCATTAACAAAAAGTTTAGGAAGAGAATATCACAGTAAACATAAACAAAATAGTTATTTACCTCTGACTTTATCATCATATAAGCCAAGTAACAATACTTTACAGGAATATAAAATAAAATTTTGATGTATTTACTACCGTTATTAGGAACTTTTAAAATATTTTATTAGTTTGTCAGAATATTTTACATTCTCTAATAAAAAGAATGCCAGTATAACGTCTGGTACCTTAATCTAATAGGTACCATTATCTTTTACAAAATAATTTGCATTCACATATATGAATAAGTATTTTGATTAAATAATTAAGATTGTAAGAGGAATAAATAGCTCATTACGGAAATTTAGGTAACTATCCGCATAAAATTGTTATTTGAATTAATAATATTGCCAACACCGTATTATTTCATTACTTTGACTACTTATAAAATGACGGTTACGTAATATTAAACTCAGTAAAAATATTCATACATTTAGTAACAAAATATTATTTAGCGCCTATTGTACACAGATTTCAGATTTTACCTCCTAAAATACTAAAGCTACCCATATGGATGTAATTTTTATTCTAACAAGAAATCAAATAATTAGTTAGCTTATTTTGGTATCAATGTAGCTACTAAAATGCGACGCAGATTTGGTTGCCTCAGAAAGTAATATAGGAATTATACGACCCAAAACTTTAAGCCAGGTTATAGTTATTGCATTTCTCCTGACGGTCATAATATAGTAAATAAACTAAGTAGCAACCTACTTAATTTTATGAAGTAAATGTTTTCATGGTGAAACTTATTCTTAAATGCATGCAAAAAAAATATATAACATTGTATCAACCTTTTTCGTGAGACAAAACGGTGTCGGTGGTGAACCCTCGGGACGATGAAATATTGGCTAATGGCGTTCTAAGCAAAATTTATTGCTACATATCACGACATTCAACATTGTTTATTTCCTAAATTCTACAGTATCAATGGCATATTATGATGTATGGACGCAGTCACGACTAAAATGTATGGCGCACGGAATTTCGACACCCCTTGGGCTACCTGTCTAGAGCCAGCGTCACTAGAGCGGAGCGCTGAGCGAAATAAATCCACCAGCAGAATAGGAAAGACTAATTGGCCAACTGAGCTACTTTCTGCAATAGTGTCAAAACGACTTATTTTTAAGGCCTTTCAAACTATGACGTCACGGTGTGCGATTATCAACTGATTCACTTTACATTTGTACCTAATAACAATACTTTAGGGTATTAAGATTTATAAAATTTCGACACGAGCGTTTTAGATTTCTTTACGATCCCAGTCAAAACCCAGTTGAGTATAATTCCTGCGTTAAATAGGTACTAATAAGTAAGTAATTTGGGGGACAGACACCCTTATTGCAGAACTTTTCATAATATTTAATATTTTTATCATTTGGTAGAAAATTACCTATTTGTAAAAGCTCGTATTTTAATGAAATAAAATATAAAGTATTGTTACTTATTTTACGACACAACCGCCCCACCCCTTTAAAATAAGATACGAGTATCGTGTGGAAATTTTAATTCAGTAGAATACAATCTCAGTAAGTAAGAATTTAATATGTCATTGCCGATTATAGGTACGCAAAGTGCGTATATCTTTTTAAGTAGCCTACTGGTCTCAATAACCGGTTGCCTGTGTGATTGATTGATGACTCATCGACACATTGATGAGTGATTCAAGATTATTGTATCTTTTGGTTGTAAAAGCGAGACAAAACATATATTTTGCAATCTTCCATATAATCGAGGAACTAGTTACCAAAAATATCGTTTCGCGTGAATTGATGGTTTATTTGAAATTAAAGTGAAAAAGACAAAAGCACTTATAAATTGACGCTATTTTACAAATATATTTATCTCTCTATTAAATTAATATAATTTATTTTTTTGTATTTAAAATTTTTTTAATTCAAAAACGATGTCTTAATTTAAAAAGTAAAGACTTTCGACTGGCGAATTCAAAAACTGTAGACTTGCCATTATAAAACAAGATCATTTTTTTAAAATTTGAAGATAACTCGTTACTACAACTATTATAACCATTACTTGTCCACTCCATAACCGATACGAAGAAAAGCTTGCTCTTATTGCTACATGCTTCGAATTTAAATTCTGGACCGTTTAAGTTTTTTTTAAGATCCAACATGAGTCTGTGTTCCGAGTGACACAAAATATAATCATAACTCTGGTAACCTTACATAAAAATGATTCCCCTTATATATGGCCAGACATTGATGACATGTCCGTAGCTTTATTTATGTATAATTCACGCCAAATTGATATACAAATTATACACCGAACATCTAAACAATATTTTGTCAAACGATGCAAATTAATTATAAACATATGACACCAAACCATGCTACTTAATATAAATATTATTACTCGACGCGACATAAAAAGGCCCCTTTTTGCCCTTGGATCATTTATAACAATCTAATTTCTACTAATTATGTATTGTCAATATAATTTTTATATACATCATTCAGTTCAAATTAAAAAGAAGGTAGGCAATTATTGTTTAATACATGATTTCGAATGAAAAATATCTCTAATACATGTCTAGAATTCAACACAACACTAGAACTATTCAAATAGTTACAGTTAAAGCGAAATATAAAGCGATATGTTTTCGACAAAATATCTAAACACTGATCATAATCTAATAACTACACCCACACTTTTCAATCTCATCGATATGATCTAATTTTTAAGAAGCCTCTTGTGAACACCCCAAAAGTGCAGAAATTGTATAAATCGAAAAAATTAATTCTGTTATGTTCTAAACGAAATAGAAAATAACAATAGCACCTATAATTACAATAAACTAAAACAATTATCATAAACTGGGGCAATAATAACAAAAATGTAACAATTCATTATGATCACTATGGACTCTTGACAACACTAATTCTTAACCCTGTAACTCAACACCGGTTGTGTATTAAAAAAAACGATTTCACAATTGAAACAATAATAATCTAAGTTACAGCGTAACAATTGCAACAAACAACTGTACATAGTTATATCGTTTAACAAACTAACCTACAATTTTCAATACCGTTAAAAATAACGTCACCCAAATTTATCGACTACAACTACAGACGGTTCAATGCTAATATCAAACTTAACAATCTGTTTAATATTGCTCCGATACGTTATTAGAAGCCCGTTATATGAGACACGATTAACTAACAAGTGAACACATTAGCCGGGCGCGATGCGATTCAATCCGGCATATCTATACTTGTAACAGGCACAACTGGTTTCATAACTTCGTTTTTCTTTTGGTTTTTGTGTGATTTTTTCTCTTTGACCTTTTTGTGAGTGTCGTCGTCCCTGTAAGGTTCCTGGTGTACCGGCTCGGTGGGTACGACGTTGCCACGGGTGTTGTTGTATGCGATGTTGGCGTACTCTTGCAGCAGGGGAAACACCGATAGCAGGAACTGGCAGAAGTCCTTACGGATTCCGAACCACCCTACAATATTAAATCTCAATAATATCATGATCGGATGAATTGATAATCGCGATTTGAGATTTGACGCTCGTGGGTAAATGAAAGACAAAAAGATATTATGTGATGAAAGATATATTACGTAAAATGCCATACAGCACTGTATTTGTCGCTCGTAAATAAATGAAAGACGAAAAGGATGAGGAGAGGATGTGAGGTTTTAGTGTAACTACAATAGCCTTAACTAAATAAACCATTTTAATTTTCATTTAACTATTAATAAACCTAATTTAATTAATAAAATAACTCTCATTTTGTAGAATGAAAAATATATCGATAAAACTACCTAGGTACCTAGTAATTGGTGTCACATCACTAGAAAATTGACATCTCAATTTGTCATGTACAATATAAAATAATGGAACTTACATTTATTGCCTCCCTTGGAACTGAAAGACATGATGATCAGAGTTGCATAGCTCACGAACAATGGACTGACCACCACTGTGTATGAAAGCGCCAACCAGTCGTCCAACTTGTTGGTCAACAATACCTGACAACAAAAGCCAAATTGGACAAATTCACCAAAATATAGTCCTTTAATTTTTTACAAAACGTAGGTATATTTTTTTGAATAAACAAACAAGCTGACACACAATTTGGAGCTTTACCTATTTGAGGGTAAGTTGGCAGTAACACATCGGTTATTCTCAGATAAGCTAAATAAATATTTCATGGATTCACCTTAAAATACTAAAAGTTCAAGAGTTGTGATTTTACTTGGTCAGCCACAGGGTCACAACTGCTTAATTCAGAAATAAAACACTTTCGAATTTTCTACATTAACACAAGCAGCTATGATTAAAGAATTCCATAATAATTTGTTATAATTTGGATACCAAAATATGAATTAAATATATATTCGTACATGTGTCCTTCAGATGAAAAGGCTTAAATCAGTTTGAAGGGTTACAGTAGATTGATTTTCTGTCGTTGCTATGGAGTTGTTGACTTATGCTATATTAGTGACAAATTTGTTAGTGATGACCTTGTACCCACCAAGGTTAACTGTCACAGTGGTTTCTCTCTTCAACCTATCGCAGTCCACTGCTACACAAATGTCTCCCCCATTTTGCACCAGATATCCCGGTCCTCCGCTTTCCTCATCCAGCCTCCACCAGCGACCTTTCGCATGTCGTCGGTCCGTCGGGCCGGCGGGCGTCCTACGCTACGCTTGCCAAGACGCGGTCTCCACTCCAGAACTCGTCTGCTCCAACGGCCATCGGTTCTGCGACATACGTGACCAGCCCATTGCCACTTCAACTTGCTGATCCGGCGGGAAATGTCGGTAACTTTAGTTCTCTTACGGATTAAATCATTTCTGATCTTATCCCTAAGAGAGACTCCAAGCATAGCTCGCTCCATTGCGCGTTGAATGACTTTGAACTTGTGAACTAATCCCACAGTCAGTGTCCATGTCTCAGCTGCGTATGTAACACAGTGATTTTAACATTGGGTATAGATCGCTGCATAAACTAGGGTTCGTGGATTCGAATCCCACGTGAAGCACAAAAATAGTGAAAGTCACTTTGTGTGCCTCAGTATAGAAAGAAAGAAAGAAAATAATTTGTTGAGTAATATACACATAAACATGAACAAAAACAATAACTATTTTTGTAAATCACGAGTATCCATGGATTGTCCACTTAGGTACATGTGAATCGTCCAGAAAATTAAACTGTTCATTACCTGAAACACAAGTATGGGCACAACTGTGAAGGTATACGCCAACGCCGAGTTAAAACTGGTGCGCCTCTGCTGCAAATTGATCTCGGGCGTGCGGAGCAGGATCCCCGCAAATATTATACTGTACAATACCCCTGCAGATACAATTTACTTTAAGTACGTCTTATATATCTATGGATCAATATAAACAATGAAACATACAAAAAATATGTTTGTCTACAATTTTATCTTCTAAAGATTTAAATACATTTTCAGGCTCCTAACCTGTTATCCAGTTGAATTTAAATAATAAAAAAAACGAATATTATAATGAGAACATATTGTTGTTAATTTTTATTATTATTATTTTGTCTAATCAGTTGACCCTTTGCTAATTAGAACATATACCATTAATATTGTTGAACAACAATAAAAACCTAAATAAATCTTAAGGTTTATTCATATCCATGTCACAATGACTATGTAAAAAATACATTGTTCACATTGCACATTTTAGGAATAATTTATTAGTCTACTGCTACTAACTTAAACACAAATGCAGTACAACACAAAATAAGAATAGACAATACCACAAATGCACTACTAATAACAATTTATTGATTTATGCTTTTTATTTTCTCTAATATCTCTCAAAAACTTATATCAATAACATGTAATAGACATCACTATTTTACTTACAGTTTTCTCAAAACCGTCATTTAATAAACATGAACTGTGCCAATGCTGTTAATATATCAGTACAAATATGAATAATTCATTAAACCATTAAAGCACTTGTATATTATCTGTTAAGATAAATCTTATAGAAAATATGTTAATGGTATTAAACCTCAGAACTAAGAAGAAATTAATTTAGATAATATTCCATTGTTAAACATGTGCAAATAAAAATAAAGAAATAAAAACTAAACATAGAATTAGTAGAAGGTTAAAAAACAATACATACACTCACCTACTAGGCTGAGACACATAAGTATCCACAAAGGCACAAACACAACCTCCCAAGACCAGTTGATAAAGTCATCCAGCTTTAGTGCCAGAAATATGAACTGAAGAATATTTACAGCACAGAATAGTTCCAGCTGAAAATAATTACCGGTATTACAACAAAACAATAGTACATTAGCATATTGTATGTTTATATTAAGTATTTAAACTTACAAAGTGTGAAACCTCTAAAGCCGAAAATTATTGGTATCACAAGTTACGAGTCTAATGCAGCTTAATCTGTGACCCTGGTCTGGTGCCTGTTACCAGATTGATAGCATTGCTTGTTTTGCATCAGAACATATTTATTTAATTTAAGTCCATACAGAACACTTATGAATGTCGAATTTGACTCTACCACTAATTTAGACTGTTATGGTCTAAATTAGGAAGGGAAGGTTCAACATTCATATCCCTAATTGCCCATAGAATGAGGCAATTTCTTCTTTCTTCTGGACCTATTTATCAGTGGACTGTGATAGGTTAAACAAGAAGACCATAAAATGTTTAAGTTTTAAATGATTTCTTTTGGGTGCTATAGATTCAACCTACATGGTATTATTGCTTTATTGCTCTAGGAAGGGTTAAAGTATACCAAGCATGGCCCTTTTGCATTGGACATATACATATACAAATTATATTATTACTTCATTAGTGATTGGCAATCCAATGTTGGAGTAAGTTTCCCACATTTTGAACCAGATATCCTGTTCCTTAGAGCATTAGTGGCTCAATGGTGTGGACTGTTGCCCTCTTACCGGGAGGGCTGAGGTTCAAATCCCGCCACGTACCAAATTGTTTTCAAATTTTATAAATTATATGTATGTATGTTGAAAACATTGTGAGGAAACCTGTGTGGAAAAGATTGTGCGTGAAGTTGTCCAATCTGCACTGGGCTCGCGTAGATGACTAAGGCCTAATCACCCTATTCGGGTAGGCTCGTGCTCCTCGGTGGGGATGTTTAATGAGCTGAAGATGATGTTGATCCTGTTCCTCTACTTTCATTATCCATTCCCTACTAATAACCTTTCCTGAAACAATGTCGAAAATAAACTAGATACATAAATCTAATTACCTCATAACTACGGTCATGTTTTACTGACCATATACAGATAGCTATTGAAACTATGCTAATGAAGATTAAAGGTATGAAAACAAGTATCCATATATGACGTTTGGTGGTCAACTGGTCACATACAAGCAGCTCAAACATCAGCAGTATCAAATGTATGGCAAGACTTATTAGCATTGCTTTGTAGTGGATGTACGCTTCACCCTCCAGTCTGTAATCAACAACTGTTTGCTTTAGTAGGAAATACATTATTTATAATACAATAAATATCTAGAAACATTTACACAGTTCTATCTAGTCATGATAAGCAGTTGTACAAAGCATAGGTGTAAAATTACAACAAACAATACAAGAACCTATTATTTACATGCATGCAGCACACAGTTGAGATTATACCTAGCTTATTATTATTATCAATATCTTCAATACATTTTTTTTTTTCTTTTAAAGTAATCAAACACAAATTTGTTCAGTTTTATAAAATAAATACTATTTTTTATGGTAAGAGACTATTGATCAAGTTGCACAGTGTGATATATATTATTAAGATTGTGCTTTGTACTTGCCTGAAATGAGGGTACTGCCACCAAACATAAGTGCCAACTGTAGCTCCTAATACAACAAGAAATTTCCACACCCATATTGGAGTGAAAACTGCCCAGTAAGACCATGTTATGGAATTATCTAGTTTTAAGGCCAACAGTGCCGTAAAAATTAGGAGGCACGTATGAACCACGAATTTACTGGAACAATAAAATTTACATTAAGTAGGACACCTTATGTTCAACACTGACATAAAAATTTTGCTTTAAGATTGATTAAGCTTGTTGCTTTAAGATTACATACCTAGGATTGAAATCCTGGAATAATGTTTGTAAATTCATTGCCATGCACATTCGAGCTGAAACTGTTTACAAGCATTTCACTCAAATAAAACTGGTTAGAGCAAAACAGCTGTACTATAAAACAAAAATCATTTTGTTGCTTTTCTAATGACGTTTATCTGATCATTTATAATTATGCACTATAATCACTTTGATTAAGAACACTTATTTAAAACTCTCAATACACAAAATATTCGTAGGTGTAGTATATTTTTGTAAAAAACCTCAGAAAAAAAAAAGTTTTCAATAAAAACCATCCATTTTTGCCTACACAATCCAATCACAAACCTAATGCCAAAGAAGTTCAGACAGACAACCTAACATAATTTGACATATATTATTTTGCCGATGGTTCTGATAGGGGTGGTTGTCTAATCACCCCATACATAACAAAAGACCAATTTTTTGGTCTAGGAATGAATATCAGTATAAAAATAATAATTCATTTTCATTTATTGGCATTATTGTTCCGTGCATATTTTTTTACATAACGATATTTAGAACTTACTTTATTGCAATGTGTATTACGAGACAAATTCTGTATTGTAACCACTAATCCTGATCCGAAAACAAAATTACAAAAACTACACTACCATGCATTATAATAGATGCTAGTTAATTAATTGTTTTGTTTTTTCTCTTCTCTTTCACTATTGTAAATGGCAGACGTGTTTTCTTCTTTTAATATATTATTTTATTTTACCAAGAGTTGTTTCGCTGCATAAGTCGAGTATTCTATATCTCCATATATTTTCTATCATCATCGTTAATTAGATTATTTTTTAATTGATCATTCATCCTTAGGACTAATAAGTAAGTATGCAAGGTGTTGAATAAGCCGTGAAATTTTAGAAAAAACTTGATGTCATTTTATTTGACAGACTGTCTCTGTCACTTCTGTCAGGCAATCAAATGTCATTGTATATTTTGTACTGTTTGTTCTATCTACAAATTACGATTTTAAGCCTCCTACAGCCTGAAGACTAATTCCAGAAAGTAAAATAAAAGAAGAACTATTTAAAATACCTATTAAAAAAAACAGGTAATGGCGTCGCCATCTCCTAAGTCTCCAGAACAAAATGAAAAAAGTAAGCAATACGACCGGCAACTTCGATTATGGGGAGATCACGGCCAAGCAGCATTAGAAAATGGACATATTTGCCTTATTAATGCAACTGCTCTCGGCACTGAAATAATTAAAATCCATAGTACTCCCTGGAGTTGGATCTGTAACTATAGTTGATGAAAACATCGCCAGTGATGAAGATATCGGTAGTAATTTCTTCTTAGAATGTTCAAGCAAGGGGCTAAACAGAGGGTCTGAAGCATTACGATTTTTATTAGAATTAAACCCTGCTGTTCAAGGACATGCCGTTCAGGAACCTCCAGACCAAATACTTCAAGAAAATCCTGATTTCTTTAAGTCATTCAGTGTAGTTATAGCTACAGCACTCAGTGAAAAAACTATTAAAGACCTAGCACAGCATTTGTGGGATGTTAATGTTCCTTTTATTCTATGCCGTTCAGTAGGATTTTTAGGATCCTTTAGAATACAAATCAAAGAACATTCTGTTATTGAAACTCATCCTGATAATGAACAGACAGACTTGCGATTAGATGTCCCATTCCAATCTCTTGCAGATTATCTAGATGCATTTGATATAGAAGCTGTGGATCTGAAAGATCATGGTCATATACCATGGATTGTAATTTTGTACAAAGCAGTACAGAAGTGGCAAGTTTCTAATCCTAAATGCTGGCCAATGAGCAGAAAAGAGAAAAATGAAATAAAAAGTATTATTCAAGAATTTATAAGGAAGGATGAGAATAATGTACCTATTAATGAAGAAAATTTTGAAGAAGCTCTACGAGCAGTCAATACAGCTTTAACTCCAACATTTTTACCTGTTAAAATTCAAGAGTTAATTTACAGTACGTCAGCAACTAATCTAACTAAAGATAGTGCTCCATTCTGGATAATGTGTTCAGCACTCAGAGGATTTGTTGAAGCCGAGGGTAAAGGTAAGCTTCCAGTAAGAGGTGTCTTACCTGACATGACAGCTTCTACTGAACATTATATAAAACTTCAAAATATTTATAGATCTCAATCAGCTATGGACTCTGAAATAGTTTATAGAAAAGTTCAACAGATAGTGGCACAATTGCACTGTGATAACATAAGTGAGGGTGATGTTAAGTTATTTTGTAGGCATGCCCATGATTTATGGTTGATAAAAGGATCAAATATAGTCAATGAACAAGAACTCAGTGGGCCTGTAGCATCTTATATAGCTAGATACCTAGAAGAGCCCGATGTAATGATGGTGCACTACATTCTATTGAGGGCTGCAGAGATGTTCCGTTCAGAACATTGCAGAGCTCCAGGAGATTGGGAACTTGAAGGTGACATTGCAAATCTGAAAACTTGTGTCTCAAAGTTGCTGAGTGACATATCCTGTTCTCCATTCCCTAAAGATGACCATATTCATGAAATGTGTCGCTATGGAGGTGCAGAAATACATAGTGTTCAGCATTCTTAGGAGGCTGTGTTGCACATGAAGCAATCAAAATTGTTACCAGACAGTACAAACCTGTCAATAACACATTCATCTATGATGGGTCATCAACTAACACTGCAACTTTTACTTTTTAAATGACAAATCAATAAAACAGTGTGCTTATAAGAATGATTTTTCATTTTTTGGTACCTTAATCCAATAATATTCTTATAGGAATTGAGTTTAAATAATACAAGCTAAAAAGATGTTTTGAACACTATTTACTATCAATTCACTCAATGTCTCTGGATTTTACAGTACAAATTAGTATCAATATAAAATTGGTAAACTTCAGTCAGTTAATTTATACATCAGTGACAAAATGTACATATGGAGGGTGATCATGTAAATAATCAATCATCTACCAATTTAATTCACCAAGTTGTGTATTTTGTATTTAAATTATATTCAAGATAAAGTTATCAGGAAAAATATTTTATTAACAAATTTTAACACATAAATTATATAAAATAAACATCACATGACTAAAATAATTGAAACAAACTATACATTTGGCTAAAATCCTCATGGCAATTGAAGGTTACACCATTTAATAACAACAGTAGGGATCACTTTATATGTAAAATATGCTTGAGGCTAGGGAGCCTCTGGTATAATAATAACACAACATTGAGAATTTCCCATTTGTTACCTACTTATTTCACCTTAACCACAATTTCAATCGTAGTGCATCTACACCATTGAGGTAATACCGAAATAAGCGCTTGTCTCGCACGAAGCCCAGATTTTCATATAGTTTCAGAGCTGGTTTATTTGTGATTTCAGTTTCTAAGACAACTTCATCTGCATTATCATTGATCATAGCCTGCAAATAAAAGATTTTTATGTCAAAACTTCACAACATGCAATATATATTGTGCAATTTTACAATATAAAAATTAACAGTATTATACCTGTATTGCTTTTCGGACTAGTCTTGATCCAATCTTTTTCTTCCTGTATTTCTCATCTACTGCCAACATAGCTATATAACCTCTCTTGACATTGCGATGCATATCTAACTTACAAACAATGGCACCTATGCAAATCCCTTCATGAGTCGCTAAGAAGCAAAGCTTAGGCCAATTATGTATAAAATATCTATAAGTATAGATTGAGTAAGGTTCTGACAAATCTTTTTGTATAAGACGCATTATTTCAGGCATTTGGAGCTCAGATACATATGATATAATATCTATTTCATCTTTTGGAGGTTCCTGCATTTCTGAACTATTTTTAATGTCAGCTGCAACAGTCACACTAGTGAGTCTGCTACCATGGGAAGGGGAGTCAGTCTCCTTAGCTTCTTTAATATCAGCATCATTTAACTGTACACTATTAACATGTTTTCCTACATCACTTACGTCTGGTTGAGCTTCAGTTATAACACCGAATTCGAGATTTCGACCTTCAAGTGTTCACTTGTTCCATTGGTTAGGTTACTATTATTAAAATTGTTAATATGGAGGGTATTAGCTAAAACTTCGTTCAGTTTTTCTTTATCCAATATACTTATATCCTCACTCGTTTCAGAAGGATCTTTGGCCTTTTTGCTTTTGTTTTTCGTGTTCGTATTCATCTGACTGCATTTGATGCTTTGTACATTTCCATCCGCAACTTGATGCATAATGGCGTATATCTACCTATTATATTTACACATTCACACGATTATAAGCTCATATAAAATCTAATTGAAGCTTTTACGATGATACACACGTTCTTTCCTTGTCAAAATTGCAGAAGAGTATCACCGACATCTTGCCAAAGAATTGTAACTTTAGTATCGAAAAGGCGATTCGTATGAATCATAAATGATTGTATGTTCTTTAGACTAGAAATTAAAAATAGTATAAGAAAATATTGAAATACAAATTAGAATAGGAAAAATACTTCTTGAAAATATATAATTTTCGACAAGATGCCTTCCACAATCACATTGGAAAAAAGCGAGGCGAGTTACCATACGAAAAAATTTACATATCAATTTAGTTTTCTTGAAGCGTAATACTGGGGCGTGGAAATAAATGGTTCTTTAATGCATGTTTGTATGCATGTAATTACAATTTACTACTTTTAATAAACGCAAGTTGTTGTTTTTGTAAAATTTATAAGAAGATTATGAAACATACTGCTGCCCTCTATTGAACAATAACAAAAAAAAATGACAGCTGGAAACGCCTTCTACACTGTTTTAAAACTGTCAGAAAAAGCCCGGGAATCTTCAAAGGCTTTAATGTATGTCCTCCGGTTTTGTTATAAATATCGACAATATCGTCATTTTTCTTTAAATTAGGATTAGAAAAGTCGTTTAGTATATGCTCTCTCTCTCTTCAACCTATTGCAGTCCACTGCTGGACATAGGTCTCCCCCATTTTGCGCCAGACATCCCGGTCGTCCGCCTTTCTCATCCAGCTTCCACCAGCGACCTTTCGCAAGTCGTCGGTCCATCGGGCCGGAGGGCGTCCTACGCTACGCTTGCCAAGACGCGGTCTCCACTCCAGAACTCGTCTGCTCCAACGGCCATCGGTTCTGCGACATACGTGACCAGCCCACTGCCACTTCAACTTGCTGATCCGAATTTACAGCTTCACCGGGCAAGTGGCGAGCGCAGATGGCTCGGCGGGCTATGTCGGTAACTTTAGTTTTCTTACGAATTAAATCATTTCTAATCTTATCCCTAAGAGAGACTCCAAGCATAGCTCGCTCCATTGCGCGTTGAGTGACTTTGAACTTGTGAACCAATCCCGCAGTCAGTGTCCATGTCTCAGCTGCGTATGTTAGTACGGGTAGGACGCATTGCTCAAAGACTTTCGTCTTTAAGCATTACCGAATGCCGCCCAGCCCAACTGAATCCTCCTACTAGCCTCCCTCTCGAAGGTATGCCGGCCAAGTTGGATGGTTTGGCCCAGGTAGATATACTTCTGCACAACCTCGAGACGGACGCCATCGACGCATATCGGTTGTGGCATGACACGACTGTTGAACATGACTTTCGTCTTGTCCAAATTCATGCCAAGCCCAACTCGTCGGGAAGATTCATTAAGGCTGTTCAGCATCTCCGCAAGCTCTTCCGATGACTCTGCCACGATGACGATATCGTCAGCAAAACGAAGATGAGAAATATACTCTCCATTGACGTTGACGCCTCGTTCAGACCAGTTCAGGGTCTTGAAGACATCCTCCAATACGTTTGTGAACAGTTTCGGGGATATAACATCCCCCTGTCTCACACCACGACGCAATTGGATAGGTCTTGTCCGCTGGTCTTGGATCTGAACGGTCATCGTCGCTGCGTTGGAGAGACACTTCATCACCTCGATATATCGCCAGTCGATACCGCATCGCTGCAGAGCCTCCAGAACAGCCCAGGTTTCGATGGAGTCGAAGGCTTTCTCGTAGTCCACAAATGCCATACACAGCGGCTGGTTATACTCTTCGGTCTTCTGTATAAGCTGCCGAACAGTATGGATGTGGTCCATGGTGCTGTAGCCTTTTCGAAACCCAGCCTGCTCCGGTGGTTGGAATTCGTCAAGTCTTATGGCGAGACGGTTCGCTACAACTCTGGAAAACAACTTATAGACGTGGCTCAGAAGTGCTATCGGTCTATAATTCTTCAAGAGAGTTTTTTCACCCTTTTTGAAGAACAAGACGACAACACTTCTGGACCACGCCTCTGGTGTAGTTCCTTGGTGGTTTAGTATATTATTTAATATTAACTTATACATCTGTTTATATAATCAAGGTATTTTTTGTATCATCATTTTAGCCTAAAATGTGCACTGCTGAACGAAGGCAACCTATAATGATTTCCACGCGGGCCGATCCCTAGCAGTTGACATCCATCTGCTACCCGCCACCTTAACTAGGTCATCCGTCCATCTGGTTGGGGGTCGGCCTACGCTTCGTTTTCTGTTACGTGGACGCCACTAGAGAACCTTTTTTCCCCATCGGCCATCGGTTCTTCGCACTATGTGCCCTGCTCACTGCCACTTCCACTTGCTTATCCTTTGAGCTATGTCAGTCACCCTAGTTCTCCTACGGATATCTTCGTTTCGGATTTTATCGCGTAGATGAGCTGGATTGAGAAAAAAATTGTTTTATCCTTAGTAGATAAAAAACCGACTATCAGAAAAACCACTGGAAGGTCTGATTCAAGACGAAGGAGTACAAAAGAGTACTATTTGAAATTAAATGGCCAAAAATATAGAGTATGTTTAAAGACATTCTTAGGGACATTAGGCATTAAGGAGTGGACTGTAAGATACTGGTTAGGAGAGACACCAAGTAACGAAACAACAATGAACAGAAGGGAGGATAATGCGTTGCCTACAAGTACGTTAAAAGAATTTGTGCAAGCATTTTTAAGGGATTTGCCCTTCTCACTACTGCAGAAAAGAAAGTACGAAATTAAATGAAGAGCCAATAATAGAGTCTAAACGTGAACTATATCGTATCTATGTTGAAGAGGCAAAAAAAAGGTCTCTGTGCCTTTTTTGTCTTCAAGAACTATTTGAAGATGTCCTAAAAGATGAAAACATAGCATTGTTTCAACCAAAAAAAGATGCATGTGATCTATGTTGTTCGTATAGAGTAGGTAATATCAGTGAAGAAGAATATTAGCAACACTTGTCACGAAAAGATTTAGCTAGACAAGAAAAGACAAACAAGAAACAGCGAAAAATGGAACATCCATCTTATCACTGCTGACTTATAAGCTGTGAAATTGTGTCCATTTTTGAAAGCTAGTGCACTGTATTTTAAAACAAAGCTTATGGTTCATAATTTCACAATTTACAATCTGGGCACTAATAATGTGAAGTGTTATTGGTTTGATGAGACCACTACTGATTTAAAAGCATCAACTTATGCTTCTTTTTATATTGATTATTTAAAGAAAATTATAGAAGACTGCCCAAAAGATGTAGTTATTTTAGTGATGGATGCACATCACAAATAGAAATGTTGTGGTTTCTAATGCTCACCTGCTACTGGCGATGGAAAAANTTTTATTTAATTTTAATTGCGTCAATTGTAACAATATGTAATAGATTTGTACTAAAGCAATATTCAGAGAGCACAAAGAATTTCCTGTTTATTTGGATACGCGCGACAAAGACACTTCAAAAGTGGTGAGTGAAAAAACACTTTCGTCTTTAGCATTGCGAAATATCGGTTGTGGCATGACACGACTGTTGAACATGACTTCTCCATATTCATGCCAAGCCCAACTCGTCGGGAAGATTCATTAAGGCTGTTCAGCATCTCGGCAAGCTCTTCCGATGACTCTGCCACGATGACAATATCGTCAGCAAAACAAAGATGGAAATAAACTCTCCATTGACGTTGATGCCTCGTTCAGACTAGTCCAGGGTCTTGAAGACGGATGTCTTGTCCAATGCGTTTGTGAACAGTTTCGGGAATATAACATCCCCCTGTCTCACACCACGACGCAATTGGATGGGTCTTGTCCGCTGGTCTTGGATCTGAACGGTCATCGTCGCTGCGTTGGAGAGCACTTCATCACCTCGATATATAATACTAATGAACCTTGTATTGAAACAGCGGAGGTCCCTGCGAACGAGTTTCCGTATCCGCTTGGAGAGAGACTGATATTCCGGAGAAGCAATACCAGCAGATGGCATCTCGCGTCTCAGCCTCATCAAATCTAGGGCTTCGGGAGAAAGTTTGGAAGACTTAGCTCTTTCATCGGCGGGAAATGCCTGCGACCCAGTTCACACGCTTCACCACGTTGTCGTTATCTCGTCCACGTCGCCAGTGGTTTCCAGCGAGTCGAATCGATTTTGAAGTTCGAATTGGAACTGTTCGGACCCACGGTGTATTTGGAGCGGCGTAGGTCTGGGAGTAGATTTTATTAAGGAGACCGTTCGGCCTGAAAACATATATTCAAAGTGCCTCGGACAAGTCGGTGATCACTACCGGTTTTTGAACCTGTTGACACAGAGACATCTTTAAATATATGTCGCTTATCCGCCATAATAAATCTATCTCGTTCCTTGTCACAGTGTTCGGCTCTGCCAGGTCCATCTTCTCTGAGGCTTCTTCTTAAAGAAAAGAATTCATCAAGAAGAGCCCCTCCATTTCGAGGAAGTTAACCAGCATCTGCCCCCTGTCTCCTGCGCCCCAATCCATGAAGTCCGATTTTCGATTTGCCGCGTTCTTGTACTCCACTTTAGCGTTGAAGTCCCCCATAACAACATTGTAAAGGTCGAAGTTGTGCCATGTATGCTCTGGAGATATTCTCATACACGGCTTCAACCTCTTCGTCATAGTGTGACGAGGACGGCGCATATACTGTACCACCTAGGAGTACCTGTCGGTGAGTTTAAGTACAAGGTACGCTACCGGTCGACCCACTACTGATTTTTACAACGTTGCTGACAAGGACTTGTGAACCAGAAAACCGACACCACTCTGGAAACCCTATCACCTTCTCGAGCAAGTTTCCCGAGTCCAGGGTCATCGTGTCCTTCCCCTCTCTTCGACTTAGATAACCCCAGTATGCACCAGTTAATATGACTTAGCTCTTCTTCTAATTCGGAGAGGTGATGGTCCAGCTGTAGCGTACGTCCATTGTACGTAGCCAAATATAGTTTTTTGTAGCAGCTTACCGTAACCCGGGGATTCTTCGCACCCCCGCCCCACCGTGACCGCCACCGCTGCCGTGGTCGGGAATAGTGGGGCTGCCGGGAACTGAATCCGTAGTAACCACGCTGGTCAGGCGGGTTGGTGACCGCAGTGTGAACCAGTACGCAGGATGGCGCTGCTGCCCACCATCCGGTATAAAATCCCTTAGTCGGCTCCTACGACACCCTCGGGAGAGTAGGGGTGGCACATGTATTCTATTCTGCCGTCCCCACACGGCAACGGATGTTAATGTTAATGAACTTCAATAATGTTTTCTGTATAGGCTTAATTTAATATTATTCCTTATATTAAAAATTATGTTACGATTATAATACTAAAAATTACCTAATCATTTGAATGTACCTTGAAGTAACAAAGTTATCCATTAAAATAGCTTTTCTATTTTTCCTGTAAACTTCTACATTTATGATTGCGACTTTATCTGTGGTGAGTGCTAATTATTCTTAATTAAAATAAAATGTTGACTGTGCAAAAGAATAAATATGAATGTTTACTCATATGGTACCGCAAGCCGCTCACTAAAGATTTCAACTTATATAAAAGCCCCCACAAAATCAGTCTTAGTATCAAACAGATAGTCTCTCTCTCCATTCACGAGCCCACATTTATTTTCAAAATGTTCAAACTTACTTGTTTCCTTGCTTTGATGTCACTCATTGCCTTGAGCAGTTGTCAGAGTAAGTATTTTATAAATCTTTCATTTTTTAACCTCAAAATAAGTTCATAGAAACTTGCCTGGAAGATTTTGACATTACGGCTTCATTTCATTTGCTTTCTATATGTCTTTAATCGATAATATAATCAAAAATAAAATAAACAAATAAAGCTCACACCTTGGTCCCAGAGGGGTAGGCAGAGATGATGGAACGCCACTTCGCGCGGTCCTGACATACTTCCCTACCTTCATTCACATCCATAAATCTTTATATACAAGCTATTTTATTCCTTTTACTTGGGACCCCAGCCTTCTGAAGGACTTAAGGTAAGTTCTTCTGGGTTGTCCCGGCTCGTGTCCTTCCACATTCTCACAATGTGCTCCAATAGTCCATACCATCCTAACATGTCTCTTTCTTCTTTTGAACTACATCTACATTCAGACCACACTGTTGTCTAATAACAGCATTAAACCGTTAAAATCTTCCAGATAAGCATTTAAAGCATTTTAAAAAACCTTTCTGCTGAACACAGGTCTCTTCAATTGTTGCGTTCAACGGTTGCGTTTTCGGGCTTTTATGTATGCAAAATGTTGAACTGATTGTATAGCATACAGTTTATGTACCAATGACATATTTTTTGTGGTCAATTCTCTCACCTGATGGTAAGTGCTACACCACTTCAGATGCAGGTTTGGCGGAAATGAATGACAGTAACTGTCATTATTTTCCACCAACGTTGCCCTGTATCCATCACCCGAGAAGACAGATTTTAGGTCTCTAATACCTTGTAATTTAACAAGATACAAAGCCCTCATCGCGGAACACAGAAGTGTAAAACACTTATTTCACGGGACGATATCTGGCACTGCCGTGGTACCTTTGGGTGACTCAGTAGCGAGTCTATCACCAATTTAACTACGTTTAAAAAACGTTTTGGCATAGTGCAACTGTTGGTAGTCTTTACTTTTGAGTATACGGAAGAGAAGAAGTGTTATGGTATCCATGATAACATACTCGCAGCAATGCTGATTGGACACAAACTTATTGTAAATCGTAAAATTTTCATTATGAAAGTTTTACTTACCTTTAAATTAGCTGACTAAATTACTGTATTTAAAAATAAAATTATATCTACTATATTTGCTTCACGAAATCCCTCAATGGTTAAAATTATAACTTAATGAACGCTTTTTCTAGCAGTTCGTGATAAATCCAGCCTATTAAATGTCTCACCCCTAACTAAAGGTAATATTGTTATTTCTAATAAAAATGTATTTCTTTTTAAGGTTGCTCCAGAACCAGCGGTAACTGCCCGACAAAAGTCACAACGTATGTATACTTTACACTTTAATATACAATTTGAATATTAATTATACCTGTAATAATGAATGAGCGCCAATGTTGCAAAACAAAAGAAGTACAAAACAACTGTGTTAACTATTCATCACACTTCTAAGGGCTAATGCAGATAGATCTGCAGTAGCAAATGTATCATCATCATCTGCTCATTAAACGTCCCCACCCCGAGGGGCACGAGCCTACCCGTATAGGGTGATTAGGCCTTAGTCGTCCACGCGGGCCTAGTGCGGGTTGGACGACTATAAGTAAATGTATCATTATATATTAATACTCGTATGCACATCGAAATATCAAATAGCCTAGAATTTACCTTCTCTAGTTTCATGCCAAAAATGCTGAACGAAGGCCTCTCCAAATGATTTCTACGACTGATACCTAGCAGTCGACACCCATCTGCTACATGCCACCTTAACCAGATCATCGATCACTCCAGGAAGGGAACACACTACGTTTGTTTCCGGCTACGTGGACACTACTCGTGAATCTTTGCGTCCCATCGGCCATCGGTTCTACGCACAATGTGCCCTATCCACGGACACTTCAACATGCTAATCTTATGGGATTTGTAGGTCACTCTAGTTCACCTACGGATGTCCATGTTCCAGATCTTGTCGCTAAGGAGGCACATAACTATGTTAGGTATTAGTCGTTAATATCCACTTAATTTGCATTGGACCGCGTGGTAGAATACAATAAAATTTCCTTAATGCCATGGCGTATAATGGTGCGTTCTCATAGCGTGTTTTATCACACGCCGCGCTGTGAATGTCTTGGCACCACCCGTGTTAATTTATAAGAGCCCGCGCACTGACGCGACACGCCTTTGAAGCTACCGACTTAACGGCGTGCTATTCGTTTTAAGTCGTAACTTGAAAGCCACGTGCAGAGCGAGCGGGCGCATTCAAATCAACACGGCGGTGCAGCGTGGGATATGACACGCAGTCTGAAAGCACCATACAACGAATAGCACACGACACGCCGCGCCTGCTCGCCGTGCCACGCCGAGCCGTTCAACCTGTGAGTGGTCCCGAGCGGTCTTTGTCCGGTGAAGCAGTGAAGACAGCGTTATTCAGAAAAAATAACATGCGGTCGTGTTAGGGCGCGTGATATATTACACACAGTCAGAACGCACCATTAGAAGGCCTCAGCGTTACAGTAAGACGTTACAAGCCAGTAATTAAATCTATAATTTCTTTTACAGTTACTTCTATGATCCAGTTGATAAAATGTGCCATCCAGTGCTAGGCTGTGCTGGTACTTCATTCACGAGTTCACAAGCATGTGAGGCAGCCTGTCGTAGATAAATGAATATAGCTAATACTAAAATAATGTCGCATTTTATTTAATGGAATATTTGTTTATTCATCCGCCTGACCAACTTTATGACATCATTATTTATTTGTGAATATATATTCTTTGAAACATGACTCAACTACTTGAATCGACTCTGAATTGACAATCTTTGGGAACGTAAACAAACTATAAAAAAAATATAAAATATAGATAGATAAAATTGCTTATTGCACACACACATTTACAGAAATTCACAGTAATAAACAAAATTATAATGCAATTTAGGCGGTCTTATCGCTTAAAGCGATTTCTTCCAGACAACCTCACAGGCACAGAAAAGAAAATACAAGAAAGGGCAAGATTGTGCAAAGTTACAATATCTTAATTCTACGTATAAATAAATACATATAAACTTATAGAATATGTTTACATAATATAACAAAATATATATACATGTACAAACATATATTATTAATATAAAATATAAATCAAATATTGAATAAATAAATGAGGAATATAAATAAAATAACTCCATATATACTTACTACACTTATTAATAAATAAAACACTGACATTAAAATATTATTATTATCTGGCGCAAATGGGGGAGACCTATGTAGTAGTGGACTGCAATAGGTTGAAGAGAGATTAAAATATTAGAAAAACTAAAGAAACTTTTTTTTATTGGCCACAATAATTTAAATAACAAATTACCAGACACAGAATCACAATAAAAACAAGTACTCAAAAACAAAAAGGTAAATAAATTCTTCAAATCTAGTGGCCAAACAGGTGCAGCCTCAGCATAAACTGCAGTAGTAAAGAAACTACTGCAGCACTGTTATTCTGGCTGCACCTGTAGCGAGTGAGTCACATTAAAACAATCAATAAAAAAATAAATATAAATAAAATAAAAAATTGATAATAATAATATAATAATACATGACAGGAACGATAACAATTAAATACTATGCATAAATAATCAAACTCACATAAAAATAAAATAAAGAGTAACAAAGTAACGAAACGTGACCGGTTCCGGCCCAAGTTTGACATTTAGCATATTAGCTACAAAAAGTTAAAAATGTATATATAAAATTTTCAAAAAACTTTTGAAATAAGTCAATAACGTTATAAAGTTTGAAGACCTTATAATAATATACATAAGAAGAAAAGAAAATGGAGAGATACATTAGAAAAATTCAATTTAAAGTTTAACCAAGTAATCTTTCAGGCGGCTTTTGAAAAGAGATACAGAAGGAGACTGACAGATGGACATTGGCATAGAGTTCCAAAGTCCAATGGATTGTACAGTAAAAGACTGGGTGAATAAATGGGACGAATGAGGAGGGAAAGCAAGGTTAAGTTTTAAAGATAAACGCAGACCACTATAGTGAGAAGATTGTATGAAACTAACACTCTGTTTAAAATAATCTGGTGTGGGTGTACAACACCACTAAAAAGGATGTATAAAGAAGCGTAAGATATGAAGATCACGGCGTTGGCGTATATGAAGCCATAAAAGCTTTACACGAAATATACTATGCTCATTTGCTGTAACTAGCATTAAATGTGTAGATTTTCGTGTTTTAAATTAAAAATAAAATAAAATATCTTCTGAGATTCACACAGCGCAGTCTAGATCCAAATTAAGCGTGAAGTGTGGGTATTATGAGACCAGTGGTTGTCTACGCTGCCGTGGTCTGGTGGAAGAAAGCCCTACAAGTGACTAGCCAGATCAAGCTCAATAGCCTAAAAGGAACAGCCTCAATTTTGGCTACAGGGGATATGGGATCCATGTGTTAGTTCCCATTTAGTAAACTTTCTGTTGAAATGGGTACAGTCAAGTAAGAAAAATATAACACGAAAGTAATAATAACGTTGTCATATATTTTTAATCCCAGATCAATAGTCGGGTTCACACTATAGAGAATTATAACATAACATACTAAATCAACTATAAAAAATAAACACTAATCACAGATTTGGTATATAAACAAAAACAATATGTAGTTAAAAAATTACAAAGTTTAAAAGAAACAATACAAAGTCAATAACAAAACATTATAAATTTATTAAAAAAACTGAATTCTTTTTTCAATTTTTGGAATCGCCAAGTAGATTGTTAGTTTGAATATCGTTTTGGATGGATCTTTTCTTCGTTTTGATATCATTTCGCCATTACTGTAAAACCTAAAAAAAATGATATAATGAAATTAATCAAAGCAATAATGTATTTATAATATGTTTATCTAAAGCAGAAACAAAATTGCGTACGTTCCTTTTCTTTTGCGGCACTTTGACAGACATTAACCGATTTTTGATAATCGAGAATCTATCTTAATACTGTAAAGCTATTAAAAATCTTTATCTACTTTTAATTTAACTTGACACTGACTGTACCTTACAAAAATAACGAAGTTTACCAAATGGGATTAAATGTATGAAGAAATAAAATGTTTACGAAACGCAACTTTTTGATAGGTATAATTTGAGGACTACGAAATGGGAAGTTTACCAATTGGGAAGTAGCCCAACTAAATGAGAGTAACATTAATTAAATTAGCTTTAATATAACTAAAATTAAGTCGCCTTCCTACCGGGAGGGCTGAGGTTCAAATCCCGACACGTACCAATGTATTTTCGAATTTTCGATAATATATGTACGTTATCCGACACTCGTGAAGGAAACATCGTGAGGAAACCTTTATGCACGCCTGCGAAGAGATTCGGGTTGTGTGTGAAGTCGTACAATCCGCACTGGGCCCGCGTGGGCGACTAAGGCCTAATCACCCTATACGGGTAGGCTCGTGCCCCTCGGTGGGGACGTTTAATGAGCTCATGATGATGATGATAACTAAAATAAAAATTAATCATGTTTATTCAGTTAAGGATATTGTTATTAATTTGTAATTTATTTTCATGTCGATAAGAAATGAGCTAGTAAGAAAATATAAAAAGTGTAGATACGCCAACCGTGCGTCAAAAAACGAACCGCCAAAGAGAATACAGTTGCAGGCTCTTTGTTTAGGTAAATGTTCGCTCATTCTAAATATGTGTATGTGTTTGTTACTGCATTCGGAACTCCTTTTTCAGTTGTTTTGTGAACATATCACGGACCTATAATTTTTACATCATTGAGGAAGCCATCAAAGTTATTTTAAAATAAAAAGAACGTAAGTGAGATTGAAATCGAGAAACGTGATCGATATGGGGCTCGTACAGCACTAATACTAAGGTGAGCGCGGGAGACGCGTGGCGTGCGGGGTGTGACCCCCCGTGGCTCACCGGATACCCCGACAACTGCCATCTCGAACTCTCGCGTAATATTAATGTGATGAATTATTAATTAATTATATAAATAGATATATAGTAGTCATGGCAGAATACATAGAGGATTTAAGCACTATGCTCGAAACCCTAGACAGAGCTTCTCAACAGGTGGGTCTTAAAATGAACATGGACAAGACGAAAGTCATGTCTAATACCCATGTCGTATCTATACCGATATTAGTTGGAAGTTCTGTCCTCGAAATTGTAGACGAATATGTGTACCTGGGACAGGTAGTCCAAATGGGTAGGTCCAATTTCGAGAAGGAGGTTTCTCGTCGAATTCAATTAGGATGGGCAGCGTTCGGGAAGTTAAGGCAGATCTTTTCGTTTAAAATACCTCAGTGTCTCAAGACGAAGGTCTTTGACCAGTGTGTTTTGCCAGTTATGACATACGGAAGCGAAACGTGGTCGCTCACCAAGGGCCTCTTGAATAGACTCAAGGTTGCTCAGCGTGCTATGGAGAGGGCTATGTTAGGTGTCTCCCTACGCGATAAAATCCGAAACGAGGATATCCGTAGAAGAACTAGGGTGACCGACATAGCCCAGAGGATTAGCAAGTTGAAGTGGCAGTGGGCAGGACACATAGTGCGTAGAACCGATGGCCGATGGGACGGAAAGGTTCTCGAGTGGCGTCCACGTAACGGAAAGCGAAGCGTAGGCCGACCCCCAACCGGATGGACGGATGATCTGGTTAAGGTGGAGGGTAGCAGATGGATGTCAACTGCAAGGGATCGGTCCGCGTGGAAATCATTAGGGGAGGCCTTCGTTCAGCTGTGGACATAATTAGGCTGTAATGATGATGATGATGATGATGATGATATATAAATAATCTTACAATATCTGCTACGACAAGACAAGAGTCTCAACTACAACATCTGAGGAAGAAATGACTAGTCCAAGATAAATCTATCAATTTCTATATTTTATTACTATTTCCTTGTACTGATGTATACTTTTTATATTTTAATAATACTCTCACATACACATTCTACTTACTCAATCACACACTCACAGAACAGAAACAAAAACCTTATCAAGTTTGATTACAACAATTCTTCAATCACCCTACTACAGTTAAATTGCAACCAATTCTTTTTAGCCCATTCAATCTTATTTAAATTAAAATATGGATAAGCTACAATTGAGCGACGAGATCGATAACTCTGGGATAATATCTTGCAAACTCATTGATGATCCAAATAACCTTAATCTTGAAGTTAAAAAGCTAAGCTCTAATCAGAAAAGTAATTTGAATGTATTATCTTTAAATATTAGAAGCGTTAACAAAAACCTCGATCAACTCTTAATTTACATCACTAGGTTGAATATAAATGTAGATATTATCATACTCTCTGAATGTTGGTGTAACGAAGATTCTATACCTCCCTGCATTGACGACTTTGATATGTATTTTACCAAACGTAGTTATAACCAAAATGACGGAGTAATTATATATATAAATAAAAGAATTGAAGCTTCGGTACAGGAGGTTGAACTGGAAGAAGCTAACTGCCTAGAAGTGAGGATGGGGAATTTGACGATATTCGGAATATATCGCCCATACTGCTTCAAAAACCTTAATGTATTTCTGGACTCATTGGACATACTTTTGACAAACATTCGAACGCGAAATATTATCCTTGCTGGAGACATCAATATAGATACTCTGGATTCTGGTAACAGCTTCGTTGGAGAATATTTAGAGATAATAGGAGCCAATGGACTGCATCAAACTATAACCATACCTACCCATGGTCGAACATGTCTAGACCACATTATGTGCAAACTTAATGTAAATCACCAAAGCTTTGTCCTAGAAACAGATATAACAGACCATTACCCTATATTTCTTAGTATCGCGGACTCTCCTGTTTCAAATTCTCGCATCAATAATTCAATCACTAGAACTAAAATAAATTACGACAACCTGTCAAAAGCCATTGAAACATTCGACTGGCAACCGTTTTTATCCATAACTGATCCAAACGCAGCCGCAATCTCATTAATTACCATTCTCCAGGATCTTATAGCCCAAAATACGTGCACCGTTACCTTTACAAAAAGAAAGCGCCCGCTAAAGCCTTGGATCACTCTAGGAATTATCAAGTGTTTTAGAAATAGAGATCGTATGCATAAAACTGTAAAGAAATACCCAGACAATGATATTCTAAAACAGCGTTATATAAAATATCGTAATATTTGTAATGAAACTGCAAAAAGCCTTAAGAATAATTATTATAAAGAGAAACTTCATATTAACCATAAAAACGTAAAGAATACATGGGAAACGGTAAAGGAATTGTGCAACTTAAAAACTAAAAGATCAGAAGCATCACACTTACTTAAACTTTCAACATCACCGTCTGCTTCGCTTGATCTTGTAAATCAATATTTTACATCCATCGGTGGAGAACTTGCCTCGGAGATATTAGCAAGAACAGAAATAAGTGAACTCCCCTACTAGTGAAGGAAACTCAACAGGATACCCCTGGTTCAATGTGTTTACACCCCACAGACTTCCAAGAAATAGATCGAATCATACTGCACCTCAAAAACGATAGTGCTCCTGGTATTGATAATATTACAACTAAGGTACTGAAAAATTCGCACACCATATTATGTACCATGATTGCCCACCTCTGCAATTTAAGCTTTTCTGAAGGAACTTTCCCAGCAATATTTAAGGAAGCTGTTGTGGTTCCTGTATACAAGGGCGGTGGATTGGACTCAGTATCGAACTATAGACCTATATCTTTGCTTGGCACTGTGAGTAAAATAGTTGAAAAAGCATTTAACGTGAGGCTCACTAACTTCTTGGAAAGGAAAAACATTCTGTCTGTTCCCAATATGGCTTCAGATCAGGCAAAAATACCGAAGATGTAGTGACCAAGCTTTCGGAAATAGTTACAAAATCTCTAGACTCAGGCAAGAGATGCTTAGCTATTTTCCTGGACCTCAAAAAAGCATTCGATACTGTTTCCATACCGCTCCTCCTTGCGAAGCTTGAGGTTTTGGGTGTGCGTGGGCTGCCTCTGGAATGGTTGCGTGATTACTTGACTGCTAGAAGTCAAGTAGTGAGAGTAGAAGGTATATGTAGCTCAAGTTCATCTGTAACCTACGGAATTCCTCAAGGTAGTAACCTCGGCCCTACCCTCTTCTTGGCTTACGTAAATGATCTTTGCAATCTGGAACTAGATAACGGGAGTATTTTAGCATTTGCAGATGACACAGCACTCGTTTTTAACGGAAATTCATGGCCACTACTAGAAAAATCTGCAGAAGATGGACTACGGAAAGTTATAAAATGGCTAGATCATAACTTACTTACAATAAATGTGCCTAAAACTAAATACATATGTTTCAGGATAACTTGCGTTTCAAACCCCCCTATTGACTTTAATATTCAAGCTCACTCCTCTTGCTGCTCTTTAGACATCGGCTGCGATTGTGTCTCCTTACAACAAACAGAAAATCACAAATATCTGGGAGTAATTGTTGATAGAAACTTAAACTGGCATCCTCAAATTACGATATTAAGCAAAAGAATCAGAAAACTGTTACCCATATTCAGGAACCTACGAGATATTGCGGACTTCAAAGTTGTAATAAATATTTACTATGCTCTATGCCAATCTTTGCTTACTTATTGTATAACGTTGTGGGGTGGTGCCGCTCCTTGTTATCTTATTGAGCTGGAAAGAGCACAAAGAGCGGTTATTAAAGTTATGACTGGAAAACCAAGAAAGTACAGTACCAAAAAGCTCTATGAATACTCAAATCTTCTTACCGTTAGGCAACTTTACTTCCTTAGTTCTGTACTTCGATACCATAAAACCATAGACCCGTCTTTGGTACTTCCTACTAAACGACGATTTCGGCCTCCTGTTCCCACCTATAAAACAATCTTTGCTAGGCGGCAATATTTTTATATGGGACCATTTTTATATAGATACTTCAATGACATACATCAAATTATTAAATCAAATCGATATACAATCAAAACAAAAATAAAAAGTTGTTTGAATCAGCTTGATTAACATAAAACGGAAGAAATAATCAAACTTAAATAAACACCCTTTTTAACATGCACTCACGCACAAACACACACACATACATACACCCACGCACACACATACATACACAAAAACACACACACACACACACTAATACCCCACTCAAACACATACACACTTTTTTATTGCATGCACTCATCCACATACACTCTCATTACATATCACAAAATATACATACGCCTCTAATATGCGGTAACTGGTGCAACTTATGTCAGCCAGCAACCTATCACTTGTACCATACGCCAAATACAACTGTGTAGAAAATATTTATTTGCACCCAGATGCTAACCACAATCTTTATGTACCCTCAAAAATTTTTAATGCACTACCGGTTATTTTTATAAAGCTTAATACAATATTTTTGTGTTTCTGTAGAATACATATTGTAACTATTGTTTACGGGGTGGAGGGTTGACTACCTGAGATACAGGAACCTAGTTCAGGTGTCAGCCCGCCATATTCTCCTATGATTAATATTTAATAGTATGTTATTTTTTTCTTGAATGGTGAGAAATTAAGAAATTTATTATTATTATTTTTATTAAACACTATAACACTAACAACAAACTAAAAACCTTTAAAATAAAATATAATAACTAAATAAAATAATTAAAATAACTCCCAGGTAAAGTTTCGAAGATACTGGCAGCGTTACCCCTTTGGATCGCTAAACTAATTCTTTGACCGAGGTAGCTGCCAGATCTGCGGTCTCCAGTGATGTCGACTAAACGTTTGGAAAATTATTTAAAAAGCTTAATAGCGCTAGGGCCCCACGGACCAAGGGTCTCAACACCGAATGGGACAAAGTCATATAATAATATGATTACATACCATTTCATAAAGTTGCGTAGGTACACTAAATACCTTGGTACCTCAATGCAACATGAAAACTGACCCAAAAATATGATAAATTGTACATCATCCGTGACTTGATTAAATCGCTAAGAGTATTGGCCGAATGTTTGTGTATAGCATATCATCATCAGCACATTAAAGATCCCCACCGAGGGGCACGAGCCTACCTGTACGCGGGTGTTAGGGCCTTAGTCATCCACGCGGGCCCAGTGCGGATTGGCCGACTTCACGCACCACCTCTGAATTTCTTCGCAGGTGTGCGCAGGTTTCCTCATGATTTTTTCCTTCACCAAGAGCGTCGGATAACGTACATATAATTTTGAAAATTCGAAATCATATAGGTACATGGTGGGATTTGAACCTCAGTCCACCCGGTAGGAGGGCAACAGTCCACACCATTGAGCCACCGACGCTCTATTTACCACGTTTACGCTCTATAGCATATACCTGCTGCTTATATCCTGGGAAACCAATGCACGCAATCCTCTTGACGTCTACATTGCCATTTAAAAACGTCAAGGCGTTAACAATGTCTAACTGGTTCACCATTAGAGAAACATTTATCAACCACTCTGAAATATCCTTCAATTACACTCTGCATGTTTACTGTTGAATGTATTAAAGACTTATTTTTTATTTTACAAAACATACAGGACGGTCATCACGTTCATCTGTTAGTAAGTGATACGCCTAACCATGACAGAGCGCGGCATTTATTGAGTTGAGACCAACAACTGATAAACAGTTATTCTCCATCGATGCCGCACTGCGCTCGTCACCCGAGACAACAGATGTAAGGTCTCTTATACCCGGTTATGATACTAGCTACAGTGCCCTCATCCCGAAACAGAAGTATAAAACACTGTGTATTTCACAATACGATATCTGGCACTGTGGTGATACCTACTGAGACGACTTAGTACTGAGTCTACCACCTAGTGAAACTTACCAAACTAAAGCCTTATTAATACAATATGTCATATAGTCTTGGAGAGAAGTCTCTATGTATTGTAGTCTAAAAGTGTTTACCGCGTTAGATTCTGTTACCTTCAGATCTATCAGCCATCAAATTTAAATTCCGACTCAGTAGACTACGTAGATATGTTGTGAGCTGACGTTTGACCGTATATTATTGGTGTTGTTAGTGATCTCTTATCATTTCTTTTTAAGACCCGTATTTGTATAAAACATAAGTATCTTATCAAATGCTCTTGACCCAGAATTGTGACATTTTTAATGACTTATAAACGACAGTTGGTTTCTTAATCTGATTTTATGTTTTATGCTAGTTGTAACACCTATTCCATTATGCGGAAAAGAACAGCCACCTTAAAGCAGCGTCTACGAAGTAGTTCAAACAGCATCCTCAAGGCGATTACTGACAATCAAGGCGATAATAAATATCGACTGACATTAACACAGCGCCATCTAGCCCAAGTTAAACGTAAAGCCTGTATTATGGGTACTAAACAACGGATAAACATACTTATGTACATTTTTTTTAATAATACATAAATATTATACATGAAAACACTCAGACCATTAGTCATTACTAACAGCATGTTCATGCACACAAGTGTTTGTACTGCCCGGGAATTGAACCCGGAATCCTCGGTGTTGCAGTCGAGGTCTCAAAGTCAAAAACATTTATTTCAAATTAGGCTTACAAAAAGCACTTATGAACGTAAAAAAATATACAAAAATATAATAAAAAACGATTAAAATACTAAAATATGAGTTTTGATGCTTTGAAAAAAAAGCGCTTCAGTGGTTTGGCCTGTTGACCGCAACACCAAATGGGTCGTTGAGAGTTGACTGCCCCATCCAACGGCATTGCGTAGATATTGCTATAGGAAGACGATAAGGTGTATGATTTGTGTTTTAAGCTGATACTAACAATACTTATATAGTCATTAAATTCATAATTGTTACTAACAGATGCTAATATCATATAGATGCATAAAAAAGTCTGAGTTAAAGATTATTATTATTATTCAAAGATCTGACTTTCCAGTCTTATGTTTTTATTTCAGTTGTTTATATGTCATCATCACCTCATTGAACGAGGGGCACAAGCCTACCCGTATTAGGCCTTTGTCGTCCAAGCGGGCCCATTGCGGGTTGGACGACTTCACAGCAGGCTTTCGCACGATGTTTTCCTGCACCGTAATTGCATCGGATAACGTGCATATAGTTTTGGAAATTCGAAAACACATTGGTACGTGTCGGGATTTGAACCTCAGCCCTCTAGGAGGGCACCAGTTCACAGGCCTCTATGTGCTAGTTCAATGTTGTATTTAGGTAGACACCCAGAGATTCAGTGCAAAGGACTAGATTAAGTGGTAGCAGTCGCGTGTACTCGATGTCTTTGAATTTTGACACATCTATAATATAAAAATGAATCGCAAAATGTGTTGGTAAGCGCATAACTCAACAACGCCTGGACCAATTTGGCCAATTTTTTTTTTTAAATGTTCATTGAAGTCCAAGGATGGTTCTTTCGGCGAGAAAAAATCGAATAATTGCCGGGAAAACCCTAAAAACAGCCCTTTTCTTTTTCACATACAAACGTTTTCTAACTAAAACGTAGAATCAATTTGAACTTTATTGCTATTATAATATAAAGTTCATTAAAATTACTTACTTTTAAATGCTTATAGTGTTTTATTTAATTATTTTTAATTCACACAGAATTATTACCAGGGTGAGGGTTCTGTTCAGGATAATTTTTGCAAAGAATATAAAAAAGGTAGGAACAAAACACTGCCACATTACAATTTTTTCTGACACGACGAAGTCTGTCGGGTCAGCTAGTGTTAAATTAAAAGTTGCCAACACTTGTTCAAATTTGCGGATCGGTGGTTGATGTAAATTTTAAATTATGATAAATATTGAAAATATGTGATCATTTATGTAAGCATTGAGATATTGTAATATTAATGGAATAAAAATTAATAACTTTTAACCTTAACCTCTTAGGTGCCAGATTTCAGGCACAAAACAAAAACAAAAATTCTGTTCTATATAAGTTTTAAAACAATGTGTGTGAAGGTAGCATTTCATACAATGTATATGAAGGTAGCATTTCATACAATGTATATGAAGGTAGCATTTCATACAATGTATATGAAGGTAGCATTTCATACAATGTATATGAAGGTAGCATTTCATACAATGTATATGAAGGTAGCATTTCATGCAATGTATATAAAAGTAGCATTTAGCGGCAGCTTTTTGTTAAAAATAAACTAACTATGTTTATTCTTGTTTTTTTTATGTTATAAGTATACAGGACGGTCTGGACGCTCACCTGGTAAATGATACGCCAGACCATGACAGAGCGGCATTAAAGGAGACCAACAACTGATAGACAGTTATTATCCTCCATCAATGCCGCACTGCGCCCGTCACCCGAGACAACAGATGTTACGTCTCTTATACCCGGTAATTTTACTAGCTACAGTGCCCTCATCCCGAAACACAAAAGTGCATAAAACACCTGTTGACGGATTAAACGGGATGATATCTGGCACTGCGGTGGTACCTACCTATACGACTCAGTATCGAGTCTACCACCTAGTAAACGTCCCCCGAAACCACATATTAGCGTTTAGTCCGCTCTCGTCCCCGAAAACTGGCAAATTTTCTATGCCCCCTCAGCACAGAATTGGTACCAATTTCAATAAAAAAAAAAACGATAAATGATAATCTTAATTATATACTTAAAAAATAAACGAAATTATTTTTAAAATCACATTACGTCTTGGGATAGTGCATTTGAAATAGAACTGAACATTTCGTGTCTAAGCAAAAAAATAATTGAATATAAATACAGCACGACTAAACAATATGCTAGTTATTTTAAGATAAGTGGCAAAAATATATATTTAATGATAATAAATGTAATACTTATAAATTTACATGCTTTGAAAATGTCAAACCCCATGATCTAAGTACGACAAATTCGTCAAATACAGTTCTAAAGTTCTTGTTGTTAATTAAAAGGTTTTACAATCGAATAAGTGTAATATTTATGGGTGTTTTTAATCAGTTTTTTAGTAATTTCAGAGGATCAGTTGTCACAAGCAGCTTTACACTCGCTAAGAGAATCGAAGCGGTTTGCAGTGCCCCCGCAGCCTCCGTACACGAAGTATTTGCAACCCTCATTAGGGTCGTAGCCGTATCTGTCAATGAAGGTATTATTAGTATTTATCTCTCGAATACCATATATTATTTTAATTATTTTATGTATGCCTTTGAATGCACATTTTGTTTTGAATTTGATATAATAATAATAATTCATTTATTTCAGTCAACATTACATGGACCAATAATCAAATTACAATAAAAAGTCAAAGTCAAAGTCACAAACATTTATTTCAAATTAGGCTTACAAAAAACACTTATGAACGTCAAAAAATATACAAAAATATAATAAAAAACGATTAAATACTAAACTAAAAATATGAGTTTTGATGCTTTGAAAAAAAAGCGCTTCAGTGGTTTGGCCTCTTGAAAAAAATAAATAAAAACAATAACTCTTATATGAATTAAGTTTTCCTTTTTAATACAACAATAATAAATATTAAATGTATCATATTACAATGATACATATACCGGTAAATGTATCATATTACAATGATACATATACCGGCATCAAAACGCACAGAAAACATTCGCAATATGGTGTTAGGGCTGGCGCGTACCCTGCGCACCAGGGAGGTGCACCGCTTGCGCATGGTTGCATAAAAACAGTCCACACGTGCTTCAGCAAACATCCCCGATGCGCTACAAAATCGAGGCAGACCCAACAGCACCCTAAATGCATTATTATACTGGACGCGTAGTGCTCTGTACTGCCCCCGCGTACAGTCCACCCACAGACTGCTCGTGTAAAAGGATATATATATTTACACAACCTTTGGAACTTTTTGCAGGCGTGCGAAGGTTTCCTCGCGATGTTTTCTTTCACCGTAAGACCGTTGGAAAACGTACATATAATTTCGAAAATTCGAAAACACATTGGTACGTGCGGGATTTGAACCTGCGCCCTCCCGATCTGAAGGCAACAGTTCACACGATTGAGCCACAGACACTCGGTGGTGTGAATAGTGGTAGATATTAATTTGATATTCCTAAGTAAGTGTTTATTAAGGACCTAAATTGAATATATTTTTTTAACATTAAATAGGCATATGACTATGCCTTGTCTGGTGTTAAACATCGACGATGTCTAGGATGAAGCACGATGACCTAGAAGAAACCTATTTACTCTCGACTTGAAGGCACCTAAATTACAAATAAAAATTAATTTTGTTAGAAAGTACTTACGCGTCATCGTTGCCATAACAAAGTCCACCATCGATTGCTTGGTTACAACGATCCTCTGAAAAGAAATTTAATAAATGAAGAGAAAAAAAGGAAGAAGACTCTCAAGCGAACAATGAAAATCTCCAATAAAGCTGGCAGTATGCGTATTGTTATAAAACATTATGTTCCTTTCTCTTCCTTCAATCTATGGCAGTCCAATTCTGGACTTAGGGCTTCCCCCATTTGTGATGTTAATGAAATTACAATACTGGTTGTCAGATTTATCAATATTATTAAATTTATCATGACATATTGCTAAAATTAGAATATTCTTATGACCTTACAAACTGCAGAACTGATAAAAGTTACAATTCTTATAATACTAGCTAAGTAATATGATTCTAATTTAAAAAAATGATAAAATAAATTTGTGTACGATTGTACCATAATACTGCCCTACGCCCCGAGCCTGCGCCCGTTACACGAAACGTCAAATAATAAATGTCTCTATCATCAATTCGTCTTAGACCACAGCTGGAAATAGATCTCCCTATTCTGCGCCAAATATTCCAGTTCTTTAATTTTTCTCAAAAAGACTCCACCAACGATCTTTCGCATTTATTTATTTATAAGGCACATCAACTGTGCAAACAAACATGCTTAAAATATATATAAAAGATAAATAATCCAAAAAGTTATAATTAATCAGTATAATTTTGATTCGGTGCACCATTCAAAATTTTCTATTTTTCACTTTGGGATGGTCATGAAAAATATTAAGGTTCAGTAGTGCAGCCCATTTGTTATAAGTGGCTGTTAGTCTACTTAGGTGCCTGCATACCCAGATTGGTTCTGTAAAAGGTCTCTAATAAATGAACTTCCCCGAAACACAAAAGTGCATAGCGCTCGTATTCTCGGGGTGATACTCGTATCTGGTTCTGCAGTCAAGAGACGACGAAATATTGGGCATTTCAACAAAATTATTCACGTGATTTCAACAAAAACAAAACATTTTACTAGGTGGTAGACTCGATACTGAGTCGTCTAGGTAGGTACCATCGCAGTGCCAGATATCATCCCGTGAAACAGGAGTGTTATGCTCTTTTGTGTTTCGGGATGAGGGCACTGTAGCTAGTGAAATTACCGGATATAAGAGACCTAACATCTGTTGTCTCGGGTGACGGGCGCTATGCGGCATTGATGGAAAATAATATCCGCCTATCAGTTGTTAGTCTCCTTTAATGCCGCTATGTCATGGTCTGGCGTATCACTTACCATCAGGCGAGCGTCCAGACCGTCTTGTACACTTATAACAAAATAAAAAAATAAATAAAAAAATTTACGTTCTATATCATCATCATCATCATCAGCTCATTAAACGTCCCCACCGAGGGGCACGAGCCTACCCGTATAGGGTGATTAGGCCTTAGTCGTCCACGCGGGCCCAGTGCGGATTGGACGACTTCACACACAACCGTCGAATCTCTTCGCAGGCGTGCATGAAGGTTTCTCACGATGTTTTCCTTCACCGTAAGAGCGTCGGATAACGTACATATATTTTCGAAAATTCGAAAATACATTGGTACGTGTCGGGATTTGAACCTCAGCCCTCCCGGTAGGAAGGCGACAGTCCACACCACTGAGCCACCGACGCTCTTACATTACATTACATACTTGATGTAATTACATAAAGGATGTTATTGTTTATTTCATCAAATAAATATTATGACAATGAGAAATATATAAGAACACTCACCTCTTGCGAAACATAAATTGAAAGCAACAAATAAGAACAAGAAATAAAATAGAATTTTTTCCATTTTGTTAATGCTTTAGTTCGACTTATCGATGACTGATAAAGACGTGTAAGGTGGATCTTATTTAAAGCAAATTCGTGTTGTTGATACACACTCGAAATGGTCAAAGACGGATATGGCTAAGTTAAGTACTTAGCCATACAATTATTTTAATCAAAGTAATTTAGAATTTAATTATAAAAAATACCGGTAATTCATTGAATTAACAATAAAATGCTCATGCATTTAAAAAAATATATTTATTTATTTATTTTTTGCTAGTCACATGGTATTGCATTGGTGTTACATTAATAAAGCCGTAGATACATTGATCACGTAATTGAATACTTTTACGTATAGTCTAAATTTGAATATTTACTACAACGGAAAATAATGAAAGTATTTCCTAAGGCACAAACAAAACACTTACATTTACATGAGCACTAATTACAATTCGTCTGCGCGTATTAAACAGTGAAGTACTGTTTATTTATTTATAAGTATTACGCATCAGATGAGCGCCCAAAAAATATTAGAGATCAGCCTGGGATGAACCGGCTAGTAAGACACGATAAGCTAGTCCAGGAAAACCTTAGTATACTAATTTTCAGGGTCCTCTGTCAACCTTCCAATACGCACTGAACTCGTACGATAGACAATGTCGATAGTGAAAAAAGCTTGCGATAGATTTATTGAATCTGTCGCTTATGGATACGCTTAGGTGATAAAAAAATATCTTGGATCCTTACTTGCTTTGAAAGGTAAAAGTTGCAAAACACACTTTTATTTAACATCTCCTAATAAAAAAAAGGTTTTGGAACAAAGCATTCAGCAGAGAATCGGTAGCGTTTTAAATCTTCTTCACTTTTTATATCTACTGCCATTTCCAAGTCAAGCATGGAGAATATTCCCCACGCTTGACTTGGACATATGTCAAGACCCCTAACTCTAGCACTATCACGTATATAATTTTATTTTAGTAATAAAATCAATCATATTGACCGGGAAAATCGCATTGATATTCGAGAAGGAACTGCTAAGCCTTATCATACAATGATATAATAGATATTGTTAGATATACATCAATGATACGATTTGATTGAGTATAGGAGCACATTATCTCTGATACATAGTCTAAATTGTACGTTATTCACAAAAAATGAGATAATGGACATCGGTGGCTCATGGTGTGGACTGTTGCCCTCCTACCGGAGGCTGAAGTTCAAATCCTGCCACGTACCAATGTGTTTTCGAGTTTTCGAAAATGTAGTACGTTATCCGACGCTCTTACGGTTAAGGAAAACTCGTGAGGAAACGTGCGAACGCCTGCGTGGGCTCAGTGCGTCCAACCCGGACTGAGCCCGCGTGGACGACTAAGGCCTAATCATCCTTTACAGATAGGCTCGTGCCGGACGTGTTATGAACTGATGATGATGAATGAGATAATGTGATAATGAGATAATCCTTAGTCTTTAATGTCCCATTGCAGATACAAGCCGTTCCACGCAGCAAGGCTATTGGAAGATTTAGCCCTAATCTACCAGGTGGTCCGATGCAGATATGGTAGGAAGAGGGGGAAGGGCGAGTAACTACTACTATCCCACGATACATTAACTTTTTTAAATTCTATAGGCAGACATTGACCGATATCTCACACGATGGTAAGTGATGATGCAGCCGAGGATGGATCACGCCTGTCTAGGAACACCCTATTCACTCTTTCCTTAAAGACGGCCAGGTTGTAATGATCGGAGAACACATAAAGAGGCAACAAGTTCCATTCCTTTGCGGTGCGCATTAGGTAAAAGGCTCAAAAACTCTTTTATTTATGAAAATGCAGACTTGTTTTTGATTGATTTACGTAATGTAAATCAATGTGTCTTTTTTACTGTGGACAAATTAATGAAATATCGATAGTGTCACATATGTAAGCTACCAAATATATTCGCGTATGGCATTGTAAATTTTAAAACTGAATAAATAGTTAAAGCCAATATACGGTGGTAATTAATTTTACAGGCAGACTGCAGATGATGTCACTATTTAAATAACAAAAATTTGCATAACAGAGCAATAAATTATCAGTCAGGTACCTACTTGCTACGAAATTGGTTATTTTACCTAGCCAATTCAAGAATAGGCCTACTCTGTACATCAGCGGTGACATGTGAACCCGGTTCCGTAAAACTGTTATTTTAACCTTCACTTCTTCCCAGAATGTATAGAGTATATCAATATTTAATAACTAACCCAAACAATTCCTAGGTATGTTTGTATTTTTTTATCCTCGTCTTTTCGAGGTAAAAAATATCTAAGTATACAAACAAAAACATTCAAGAAACTGAATCAATAAGCTTCTGTTTAATTATTACTGTTTAATTAATAAAGTAGACACAGCGCAAATAGACGACCCATTTGGTGAAGCGGTTGAGAGGTCGACTGCAACACCCAGGGGTTCCGGGTTCGATCCCTGGGCAGTACAAACATTAGTGTGCATGAACATGTCTGTTTGTAATGGTCTGGGTGTTTTCTATGTATAATATGTATGTATGCATTGTTTAACATCTCTATGTCCACATTTTTATATACTGTATGCTGCAAATAATGGTGATTAAATACTTAGGGACGGTATTTTTGAAAAGTACGAATTTCAAATTGTTCATCATAATTATTTTGACGACCCATTGGAGTGATTGTAGAGACGTTGGCTACTGCTTATTGCAGCATGATATCGACTGCCCGGGTTCGGTCCGCGTGGAAATCATAAGGGGAAGCCTTCGATCGCATTTTCAATCCCTATATATGCTTAAATCTTTAACACTACGGAACAGATTTTGATGCGGAGTTTTGAAAATAGAGAGTGATTGAGGAGGAAGGTTTATCATATGTATCATTATCAAACGTCCCCACCGAGGGGCACGAGCCTACCCTTATAGGGTGATTAGGCCTTAGTCGTCCACGCGGGCCAAGTGCGGATTGGACGACTTCACACACAACCTTCGAATCTCTTCGCAGGCGTGCATGAAGGTTTCCTCACGATGTTTTCCTTCACCGTAAGAGCGTCGGATAACGTATATATTTTCGAAAATTCGAAAACACATTGGTACGTGTCGGGATTTGAACCTCAGCCCTCCTGGTAGGAAGGCGACAGTACACACCATTGAGCCACGGACGCTCTGATTCTCATATTTCTGATGATCATATGTATAATAGCACCCATTAAATAGCAGAAAAGTACTGTTATTATTGAGGTTTATGGCAGTAGCGTGCCGGGCGGGAGCGTGCCTCTTATCAGCATTGCACCTGTGCGAAACCGGGGCGGGTCGCTAGTTAATAATAGTAGGCGCTGATTTGGTAGAATAAGAGCGTCGGTGGCTCAATGGTGCGGTCCGCCGTCCTCCTACCGGGAGGGTTGTGGTTCAAGTCCCGCCACGTAACAATGTGTTATCGAATTTTCGAAACTATATGTACGTTATCCGACGCTCTTACGGTGACGGAAAACATCGTGAGGAAACCTGCGCACGCCTCCGAAGAGATTCAAAGGTTGTGCGTGAGGTCGTCCAATCAGCACTGGGCCCGCGTGGATGACTAAAGCCTAATCACCCTATACGGGTAGGCTCGTGCCCCTCGGTGGAGACGTTTAATGAGCTGATGATGAATTGGTAGAATAAAATAATAGAATTACGAACACAATACACACCGTTACAGATATTTTGTCAGAGACAGAAAAATGTTGCTATGGGCAATTAAATGACAATTGAATCTTTAATGTTGGCAACACTTCGTCCAATACCCAAAAGCCTATATAAGGCCTGTGTCCTGCGTAGCGTAGGACGCCCTCCGGTCTGTTGGACCGACGACTTGCGAAAGGTCGCTGGTGGAGGCTGGATGAGAAAAACGGAGGACCGGGATATCTAGCGCAAAATGGGGGAGACCTATGTTCAGCAGTGGACTTCGATAGGCTGAATAGATAGAACCTGCGGCAGAACTTTAAAGGCTCACTGATTGGTTGATATTACGTATCTAGGCGTGATTTTTTTTATCTTTATCTTATACAAACATGACGTTTACGTGCATGCTTATCTTTGCATTCTTTTCAAAACGAAATTTACAGATTTAATTTTATTACGAACATATTTAAATTGTTGTTAGTATTTTCTATTTCATCATCATCATCATCAGCTCATAAAACGTCCCCACCGAGAGCACGAGCCTACCCATATAGGGTGATTAGGCCTTAGTCGTCCACGCGAGCCCAGTGCGGATTAGACGACTTCACACACAACCTTTGAATCTCTTCGCAGGCGTGCATGAAGGTGTCCTCACGACGTTTTCCTTCACCGTAAGAGCGTCGGATAACGTACATAAAATTTCGAAAATTCGAAAACACATTGGTACGTGGCGGGATTCGAACCTCAGCCCTCCCGGCAGAAGGGCAGCAGTCCACACCATTGAGCCACCGACGCTCTTAACAACGTAGAGGTCAGGGAATCTATTAATAAATAAGCCTGTGTATTTTTTGGGTATTAATTTACTTTTCAGGGTTCCGTAGCCAAATGGAAATAACGGAACTCTTATAGATTCGTCAAGTCTGTCTGTCCGTCCGTATGTCACACCCTTTTTTCTTCGAAACTATGAGCACCACACTATTCAATCTTTTGTAAATATATGTTCCGGCTCTTCTCGAAGATCCTACTTATTCCGAACCGGTGGTAGAGTCACAAAAAATATGATAATAATAACAATTGACGATTCAAAAGTATCTGTAACAGATTTATTTGAATAAAGATTTTTTTCTTTCTTTATGTATTCTGTGAACCGCTATAAGGATTTGATAAGCACAACAACAACTTTCAACAACTTTCTGCAATAATCGAGTACGTGCAATTATGTAAAAATAGTTGTTTTCAAAATGATTACAGCTGTATGTATATTAAGTCAGGTGAAAATGAAGCATAATTAGGAAGGATTTTGGAATTTGCTTTTCATTTACGTTAAATGTCTCTGATTGAACAGGTGAATATTATTTGTAGCTACCATGTAACATACTAGGCAACAATAAAATGTGCTTCAAAAAAATAATTATAATGAAATATCCACTGACATTCACACAGCGCCATCTAGCCTCAAGTTAAGCGTGAAGCCTGTTATGGGTACTAAACAACGGATAAATATACTTATATACATTTTTTTTGTAAATACATACATATTATACATAGAAAACACCCAAATCATTACAAACAGACATGTTCATGCACACAAATGTTTGTACTGCCCGGGGATCGAACCCAGAACCCTTGGTGTTGCTGCCGACCTCTCAACCGCAACACCAAATGAGTCGTCGTATTATATTAATATTAATTATATTTTGTATGTAAATGTATTTATTTGAACAAACATTACCGGCTTACAAATAGGATCAACACGCCGACAAGTGAAACAAAAAGGTCGTCATAACAAAGATAAAAATAAATTAAAAAAACATACAATACTAAATAAAAACTGTTGGCTTCCTTCTCGAGGTTATGCAGGAATAATTCTACCAGACAACCTGGATAATCGCCTATATACTCAATATTTCCCACTTATTCAGCCATTTTCCTCTTCAGATTTCAAACTATAGGCGATTCGCCGTCTTCAACAGCACTGAATTTGATAAAAACGTAAAGTATTCATTGTTTTGCGTTTAGTGTCACTCTGCATACCCTACTCATAATATATGTGCACGCCACTAGTGGCTCATTGGTGTAAACTGTTGCCTTCTTATCTGGAGGGTGCTGATTCAAATCCCACCACGTTACAACGTATTTCCGAAGTTTTGCAATTAAGTATGTACATTTATCCGAAGTTATCACGGTGAAGGAAAAAATCGTGATCAAAACCTGCGCACGCCTATGAAGAGATTCAAAGGATGTGCGTGAAGTCGGCCAATCCGCACTAGGCCCTCGTGGACGACTAAGGCCTATACACCTTTTACGGGTACGCTCGTGCCCCTCGGTTGGGACGTATATGAGCTGATGATGCTGAAGATATTTTGTTGGTTGTCTTAAATATATTGACAAAGTCCTTTGATACAGTTGCGGGCAAAAATCTTAGCCATAAGTTCTATCGTGTAATTTGTCTATCGAAAACGCTTATTCTGCCGTCCACTAGCGATGACGCCGTCACAACGCCGATCACTGAAGAGCACAATTTTAAGTTCAGCTGATAAGTAATTTAGATTGTGCACGTTTATACTAGAGATGCGCCAAATAGTGGTTTCACCGAATAACCGAATTCCGAATATTATTCAGTTTAAACTTTACCGAACCGGATATTCGGCCGAATTATTCGGTTATGCCAATATGCACTTTGTTTCAAAATATCGCACGAATAAGTAATAAATAAAATTATTAAATATATTTGTAAATAAAATAATAAAAAGACAGAAATTCTTGTGTTTTGTTTACGCTCATGACATTAACAATATTTCATGATTTTATTGTTTCACTATCATTTAAATAGTCTTCAACTTGTACAGAATGTCGCCATTTATGGTAATCTTTCGTGAATCGAACTATACCTATCTTTCCAACAACTGACTAAAATAATTTAATATTGATACTGTTACAAGCCTTTTAAAATATTACGTGTGTCTTTTAGTTCTACATCATGACTACATGAGCCAAACAAATAGAAATGCTTGAACTGAATATATTCAGCAACAAGACCAAATAATTCGGCCGAATACGAATCGTGGAAAAGATGCCGAATACACCAAATACCGAATAAATATTCGGTATTCGGCGCATCTCTAGTTTATACACACTATTTGTGATGTTTTACATGCAAAATCCGTTATAATATTTATTTTATGGTGATATTATTAATATAATAGACGCCATTTTGTTTTGTTTTCCGTTAAACAAGGGTTTTCAATTTTTATTGAAAAATTGCACTCATTAGTTGACGGACTAAAGCCAAAGCGAAAAAAAGACATAGTCGCCCGGGTCGCCAAGCTGAAGTGGCAATGGACAGATCACATAGCCCGGATAACCGATGGTCGTTGGGGCAGAAAGGTTCTAGCGTGGAAACCACGTACCGGAAAGCGCAGCGTACGAGCCGGCAAGATGGTCGGATGACATGATTAAGACATTGTCAGCTTCATTTGACATTCATAAGTGTTCTTTAAGGACCTAAACTGAATAAACACTTTTCATTTTCATTTCATTTTTATTGGTGGAGGCCTATGTCCAGCAGTGGATGTCCAAAGGCTGAAATGATGGTGATGACGCGTTTAGCTAGTGTTTGACAACATTATTCATATGTGTTGGTATCTAATCCAACGCAAGACTCCTTACAGATAATAAAATAAGAATATTATGTCACTTAGCGCCATCTATCGGCGTTGAGGATAACTATTACATAAATTTGCTGCTCAAAATTATCTAATAAGCATAGCATCCTTAATACTGTCATGAGTTACTTTCATACCGCTAGATGGCTTTACTTTACACAGTTTAAAGAAGTATTTTGTCACTTAAAAATGACTAAATTAGATATTTGGGATAGCCCAATGTTAACAAAGGTCTGGTACATTTCAATATGCCAGACTTAACTTTGTCTGATTGTGTAAGTAATAATAATATAATATAACTTTATTGACTTAAAACCATACACAATATAACAAGTAACAATCTTATGCAACTTAACAAACAAAAAGATTAATATTGAAGGTAGAAGTGAAATCACAATTTGCAAAGTTCAGCCACTAAAACTATGGACTTCTATTTTTTGTAGTTTTATAGGTAGGTAGGTATACAATGCGTCCTTAAATTTGAAAATACAGTTCAGTAAGTGAAGCCATTTAATAAGTTTTGTTCTAACTAGACGAAAACAACTCTAAAAGGGTGTCACCTCAATAATAATAGTAATAGCGCTCGCAATTTTGTAGGTATATCCAATGATGTAAAAAGTATAGATTCGTTATATGCTCACAAAACAATCGAAAAGTGTTACGAATGCAGCGAAAGCACACATACACATATTACGAATGAGCGTACATTTACCTAAACAAAAGACTACACACTGTACTCTCTTCGGCGGTTCGTTTATGGGGCACGGATGGCGTATCTACTTTTTTATCAGAATATCATTGGTGATATAGGCGAGAATGTATAGTTAAATTATAAAAAAATAATATGGCATGTTTACGCAACCGCCTTAAGGCGGATGTAAATAATCGGATCTTCAAACTACTCATTTATAAATGCGGTTAAAATCTGAGTTGCCCCTGCCCCTGTCGTTACCTGAAATATCGTTTCGAATTAATGAGCACACCACACTCAATACAAATGGTGAACATATAGAAATATCAGAAAAAACGCTCAATACAATCCACACCAGTACAATGTTTAAGCAATGCGCTATGTCTCATAACTCATAACTCATAAGCCATCAACTAAAGAGCTAACATTACACACTTTATTATTTTATTTCACATCTAACGTATCAGACAGGAAGTTAAACTTTTGTAATTCGATTCGGGAACTTCAAAGCGTTGCCTATTCTCGGCGGCCATATTGACTTGATGTGTCAAATTGTGGCGGGAAAGGGGGAACCACAGATAATAAGATAATGTGTCATATAAGCTTTTTATAACATTTTATAGAAAGACCGTGTATGAGGTATTTTACCAGTCCCTCAACCGCATCTCTTTATCCCGCCATAATCTATTTATTTATTTCATAGGAGGACCAACATCGACGAAACACAAAAATATACACATATAACAACAGGTAGCTAGTTATAGGACCTCAAATTACACAATTAAAATACAACAAATGAACCAACACAAAATCAACACAAGAAATTTCTTAAATTTAGGTATTTTCAAAAAAAAATCCTGCTCATAGCACTCCTCGCCGAAGCCACACTAGTATTAAAGAGGTCAAAGTCAAAAATGACATTAAATTAATCATTATAATTATCGCATCACACCTATTTCAGTAAATGGATTCGAACTTTAGTAATGCCTGAAATGTACAAGCCATTATTTGCACTATGGTCTCATTATCTTATCATTGTCTAAATATTCAAGGCATAAATATAGAATATACGCGCTTAATCGAAACAGGAGTGTTATGCCCTTTTGTGTTTCGGGATGAGGGCACTGTAGCTAGTGAAATTACCGGGTATAAGAGACCTAACATCTGTTGTCTCGGGTGACGGGCGCAGTGCGGCGTTGATGGAGGATAATAACTGTCTATCAGTTGTTAAGTCTTCTTTAATGCCACTCTGTCATGGTCTGGCGTATCATTTACCATCAGGTGAGCGTCCAGACCGTCCTGTATACTTATAAGTCTTATAACATAAAAAAACGACGTTTTGTGAAAGATCGCTGGTGTAAGCTGGATAAGAAAAGCGGTGGATCAGGATATTTGACGCGAAATGGGGAGACCTATGTGCAGCAGTGGACTGCTAGGTTGAAAGAGAGTTACATTCTGGGACAAGTTGAAATAAAGACATATCTTTTCCGTGTTAGTTGTTTTGTTGTGAATTGTTGTTCAGTTTATGCTTTTTTATTATCCTTCTGTATGATTAGCACAAACTTAGAATTGTATATAGAAGACTCTAGAAAAGGTGAAGACTGTGGCAAGTATATCTACAGGCTACATCTGGTCTACCTTTTTTTGGGTGTGATATTGTCATATAATATTACTCATTCTAATAAAAATATTATGCTGATAGTCTTTAAGTTTTGCCTGTCTTCCTAAAGAGTCTTCGAATTTTTTTTTTAAAAGACAACGATATGAATAACAGAATTGATACAAACACAGTTAAACTTAACTTTTCTTTCATAGTACTATTTTTACTCAACAAATTACAAGAGTACATCCCGGTTCTCAAATATCACTCGTATAATTGCCACAAAAATAAACCAAACCGCCACTAAATAACTCCGGAATATAAACCCAGAAGTGTTACGACTTTTGGTAAACGATTTACAAGGAATTCTCAACAAATCTAGTATGAACTGTCTTCGCAAAGGAAATTAGGGCGGACACGGCTCTGAGTAAACTGGTCATAATCTCCAGTTCAACAATCATAAATTTCAGGGAACGGTCGCCGTCTAAATCATTTTAACGCCAAAAGTGGGATCGGATGATGCGTAACTGCATTTACACGGTACGTAACGTAATGAGATTATAAACTTGAACTGTAGCTGTGATACTATACTATAACTCATAGCTTTCTTGTAACAGAATAAATAAAACTCAGCATTTGGGTTATTTGTACTTTGTAATTCTTATAAATTATATAGTAAATAATTATTATATAAACGAACTTCATCATCATCATCATGACAACCTAGAAAGTCCACTGCTGAACGAAGGCCTCCCCTAATGATTTCCACGCGGACCGATCCCTTGCAGTTGACATCCATCTGCTACCTGCCACCTTAACCAGATCATCAGACCATCTGGTTGGGGGTCGGCCTACGCTTCGACATAGCCCACAGGATAAGCAAGTTGAAGTGGCAGTGGGCAGGGCACATAGTGCGTAGAACCGATGGCCGATGGGGCGGAAAGGTTCTCGAGTGGCGTCCGCGTAACGGAAAACGAAACGAACTTGAACTGAACTAATTAAATGTATATTTTACAATAATAATAGCGTCCTATTGACCTGACATTGATCTTTTCCTTTTTACTTTTTCTTTTTAATAGTCTTCTATGAATTCTATTCGGCTAGTACGAAATAAGCACGAAGAAGTGGAGTATTTCCGTAATGGTCTTCCTTTCGATGGATGACCGTAAAGCGAAATCTAGTGTCCGTTGCCTAAGAACTACTAATAAGCCCTCTACTTTCGATTAATATTAACGGATATAATGAACTTCACCTGAAGGAAATTGATATATTTCACGACTCCTTGCCTAGCTTCAGACGGAAGTTGTTAGATTTATTTTCTGTCGGTGTTTAGGTTCAAAGTTATATGGACCATTCTGTCACCCTCGAGTAAACTACTAAATGCCTTGCTCGAGGTTGGTAAGTGATCCCAGTATTGTTAGTGTTTCTGATTAGTATTGTTATTTTCATTTTTAGTTTTTTTATCTCATGTGTTGTTATTCTAATGTTTATCAACGTTGTGTACGCCTATAAAGGGTATATGTACCAGACCTGTGTTTATACTGTTGGTGTACCTTTTTAAATAAATAAATAAATAGATAGTAGTTGTTAAACGCAAACATATTGGACCTAATCTTAGCATAGCCGACGACAACGACTTGCGAAGTTGCGAAGGGTCGCTGGTGGAGGCTGAACGAGAATAGGGAGGACCGGGTATCTGACGCAAAATGGGGGAGACCAATGTCAAGCAGTGGACTGCGATAGATTGAAGAGCATAGCATAGCCATGTCTGTCGTAAGACCTTGCAAGAAGTTAAAGAGCGTACAAAAAAATAAGTCGTTACGTGTAAATGTACCATTTGTTTAAGCCAAACGACAGTTCATTGCGACGGTTCGAACCATCTATGACGTCATTGGATACCGGACATAATGACGTCATCGCCGCATAGGCTCTTAAACTCTGACAGCTTCTGGTTTTCGTAGTGGAGAGTACAGATGATTAGAAATTCATCATCAGGTTTTGTTTATCGTTGTTGCTCCTAAAATGAGTATTTGTTGACTTAACTTGATGTAAGCCGCATATACTATTAAACATAGCTGTCTTCATGGTCAAGTGCGTCATATAATAATAATATTATATATATATAGTTATGTTATCCCGTGAAACAGGAGTGTTATGCACTTTTGTGTTTCGGGATGAAGGCACTGTAGCTAGTGAAATTACGGGTATAAGAGACCTAACATCTGTTGTCTCGGGTGACGGGCGCAGTGCGGCATTGATGGAGGATAATAACTGTCTGTCAGTTGTTGGTCTCCTTTAATGCCGCTCTGTCATGGTCTGGCGTATCACTCACCATCAGGTGAGCGTCCAGGCCGTTCTGCACACTGATAAAATGAAAAAATGTATATATAAGCTCTGAAACATGAAGTCTATCTTAGTCTGAGTATATAAGACATAAAATTATTCTTTAAAATTTTGATCCTATGGTGTCTTATGGGTAGAAAATCAAAAGCATAACACTATCACTTTGACATGTAGCGAGCGACGTGATTATGAATGAAAATTTTGCTTAACTGACGCGATGGGCAAAATTTTGCCGCAGCCATTTTTGAGTGAGATTATGAGTCTAGTTAGTTAATTTTATCTAAGGTACTAAACAAGCCATAAACATACTTAGATATTTTGTTTTCTAAATTCATTTCAAATTCATACATAGAATAAAACACTTTCATAAGCCAGCGGTATTAGATTCCGACACAAACAATGACAAGATTTAAGTTTCTCAAAAGATAATGACGTCATAATAAAAAGAACCACATTAATTGTACAGGTTTTAACAAAACGATCGTTATAGTATTGTATTAGTTCCCATTGTGGGAATTGTCCATGGATGGGCCAATTGTCCGTTTATCTTTTGATAGAAGCCGAAGGTGGAAAAAATATGGCTTGACTATTTCAACATTTTTATGGTGAGGTTCCGTACCTATTATTCAAATAACAAATAAGAAAAAATATAAATACCTCTTCTTTTACAGCTGGTGGTAAATGATAAGCCTGACCATGACAGGTGCAGTGTTGAACAAATTAATAACAGTAGGTAGTTTTTATTTTTCCATCAACACTGCTCTGCGCCCATCACCCGAGACGACAGATGTTAGGTCTCTTCTCTTCAACCTATTGCAGTCCACTGCTGGACATAGGTCTCCCCCATTTTGCGCCAGACATCCCGGTCCTCCGCCTTTCTCATCCAGTTTCCACCAGCGACCTTTCGCAAGTCGTCGGTCCATCGGCCGGAGGGCGTCCTACGCTACGCTTGCCAAGACGCAGTCTCCACTCCAGAACTCGTCTGCTCCAACGGCCATCGGTTCTGCGACATACGTGACCAGCCCACTGCCACTTCAACTTGCTGATCCGGCGGGCTATGTCGGTAACTTTAGTTCTCTTACGAATTAAATCATTTCTAATCTTATCCCTAAGAGAGACTCCAAGCATAGCTCGCTCCATTGCGCGTTAGGTCTCTTATATCGGGTAATTTTAAGAGCCATTTATATAAGTATAGTAGGCCTTCGTGGTCTAGGTCTGAGCGTTGGTTTTACAGTGTGATTCGGGTGTCAAAAATGGGGGAGACTAAACCAGCAGTGGACTGTAATATGTTAAAGGGATTGGAAAATCATTATTCGCATTGTTACTTCCATATGCTTTTTAAATGTACATATTTTACCACAGGAAATAATGTATTCACGCATATTTAAAATTTTTGTCTTTGAAATGACGCCCAGAAAGTAATAAAAATAAATTGCACAATTTGATTTCTCCAGCACCAATTCTTTGACGGACAACTCGCCGTAGAGCGGGGTCCCACCCCTTTGTTGTCGATATAACATCTATGTATACAAAAAGTTCGGTTATTCATTCATCGTCCGAAAAAGGCACTGGAATGACCTTCCTGCATCTGTTTCCTGTTTTCTGTGATACATACAATTTAGGGGTTATCAAGGCAAAAGTAAACAGGCATTATTTGAGTTTCCGTGATACACCTTAGGCTACATCGTTACTTTCCATCAGATGAAATAGCAGTCAAACGATCTCAATTTTTTTAATAAAAAATGATACATCAAAAAACATGAAACTAAAAATAAGACAAGGGATTTTACATCATCCGAAGGACCCCTAAAAGCGAAATCGCCGTTGCTAATCGATTCGCGGCGATGACTTCTTAATTGTTAGATCTCGATTCGTGTTTTGTACCAGATATGTGCTTATAATAATCGTATAGACCCTTATGCCAATCAAATAAGGTCTATTTCACTTTAAATTTACCGTGAACTTGACTACAAGTGCTTCAGTATGATTGAACTCTTGATTGGGAGTACAGTCTGGTGCAAAAGTGAAGTGGAAAAATACCGAATTTAGATACTAGCTGTGCCCCGCGGTATTACCCGCAGTATAAAATATTCTCCTGCAGTAAAACATAATCTTAAACAACGACACGCGGCCTTCGCGCGAAAGACCATAACTTTATTATTCTAAATTAAATGGCTTATTCGAAAATAAAAATAGAATAAGTTTTTCCTTATTACATCAGCTACCTGCCAAAAAAGTTATAGTACATACTTTGGTCGTCATTAATGATGAAATCAAATAATAATAAAATTATCGGGGTTAAGAAATCTAACATCTGTCTTGGTGACGGGCGCAGGGTAGTGTTAACGAAAAATAATGACTATACACTGTTTTATGTTCTATCAACACTGCTTCTGTCATGGTCAGGCGTATCACTTACCAATAGGTGATCGTCCCGTTGACCTATGACATAAAAAATATATAAATTCATAACACTTTTCGTCCAACCATTACAAGCATACCCCGTCACGGTATCGGCCCACAATACGTGTGTTAGCTAGATTCAAAAGCTTTAATGATTCGTAAAGGTATTAATGATTGTGGCCCGTTGATTTGTTCATTAGAACAATGATCGATGACCGAATGGTTGATATGCGAACGAACGAATTGATTTTCTGTTACAATCGCAATTTCACGTCTATGGTTTCGTCTTTTGTTTTTTAATGATTGGCCACACACATGGAAATGGCAAACAGTGGTTCATCCGTGGTCTAGTTTGTTCAGTGAATGTTCCGGGTTCGATGCTTGGGCAGTACAAACATTTGTGTGCATGAACATGTCTGTGTGTACTGGTCTAGGTGTTTTCTTCGTATAATATGTATGTTTTTACA